>KQ987745.1:480-24192 GCA_001598015.1 Dorcoceras hygrometricum
GCCCAATCGACTAGGAACATGTTCAGAATACACAGCGACTATTAGATGTGTTTCATGATAGCCGTCATACCCACTATCTCATCTAACATACGCTTTAGTGTAATCTAGGCCTTTACTCAACACAATTGTAAATCATTACACACATAATGAAAGTAAAGAATGCCATATAAAAGAATGCGAATATCATATATAAAGATCGTTTGTACAAGAGTCAATGAAAACCCACACGCCACAAGTTGGCTAGTTGGGCATCTACTCTAACAGGATGGAACAGCTTTGAACTGGTATGCTTGGTGAATGTATCGGGTCTGTAAGAGTATCTGGAGCAGCTCTAAAATGTTGGAGAGTTCTATGGGGAAATGATCAGCTTTGGGAGCTGGTGATCAAATCTGGTAGTCGCAAGCTGATTCTGGGTACGCTAGTTGAATCTTTTTGTCAGGCCCCGTGCTAATTACTCACAATTAACACGTAATAAACGCATAAACACGGAAGTTAAAATCAGGGCTTAAAAATTTTTCGAAATCATTTGGGCCTGAACGTAAAAACATACATAAAAAATATTGATAGTCAAAATATAAGTTAACTCAAACTTATACAAACCAGGCAACAATAAATCTCAAGTCTAAAATAAATCCCCAATACATAGAAACACGGGGCATCCCCCGGTTCAATACATATCATAAATATAACTGCGACACATGGGAACGGGGGTCGACCAGCTGTACCACTGCTCTGTCCAGCCGGGCTACCTGAAGATCCTGCAAATGGGTGACACAGACCCAAGACACAAAAGCAGGAAAACAAAATACGAGGTCAAGCCTCAGTACGAAGAGCTATCAAAACAGCTAAACAAGCAACATGCCATAAATCAATGCTATGAATGCATGAAGGCTATCAAAGAATCGGATAGCTAGACCAGTATATCAACTGGCAAATCACATCAAGCCTCTATACCACTCACAACCAATCAGCCGGTGGAAATCATCGGTCCGTGATCATCGGAGCCCATCAGCCCATCACAGCTCGGTGGTAGACACTCGAATCCGGTAGTCACCACTCCGATGATAGCGTTGGACTTTTCGGGCACGACACATCAGTCGACCAGTCACAACGTGGCACCCAATCAGGTCATGAAATCGATCTGTCAAGGCTCAATATGTATGCGTGTATGCCAATCAATATCAGTGCATAATGCATACAAGGCATATTACATGAAAGCAGTAAACATAACTCAAGCAATTCAGCAACTGATTCACGTAAACACCTATCAACAATTCCGCAGATTTCACAACACTGAAATATAGTCATGTTCATGCTCAAAGCTGCTAAGAGCTGCTCAATCGTACCTTCACAGCTTCAATATACCTTAACCGGTTTCACAAACAACGGCCATCAACTAAATCAAGTCTACGGCCCTTGAAACTTCACGGAAAAGCTCACCCAAAATCATGGGAACTGAAATCTGTGCAAGGTAGCTAACATCTTAGCTCAAATATAAACATACTCCCTCAAATACCTATGGCCAGAACTAATCTCAAGTTCTAAGCATCCACGTAGGTACCAACGACAAGAACAAAGCTCAAATCGACAAGAAAAGCTCACCCACAAGCTCACGCTAGCAAGAGGAACGCACGGTGCAGCTTTCTCCAAAAGCTTCGAACGCTAGCAGCTCCACTCCTCAAAATCTAGCGTTAACTCAAGGTCTAAAATAGGTAGCCAACGAAAAAGCTAAGCTAGGGGAGTTCAGCGCCACCAAGACCACTCAATTCGTCGGCGGAAAACGGTGGGAATCTACGAAGAAATGTTCGGGTGAACAGTAACTCGACGAGGGTTTGAATACGAAGATAAGAAATATCAGGTTCTCAATAATTCTAAGTATCGATCAACACTTCTATATATAACCCTCAATTCCAACAGCTGCTGGCTAAATCAAACACCGACAAAACAGATATCGCAAACTGCTGACAGTAATGGAAACAGTGCAAAGCTGACGAAGAAATACCCAACAACTTCTTCAACAGTACAAAGCTCACACCAGCAACCGAGCTCAAGATAACAAGCGCTAAACAAAACGAAGTCGCGCCGCTCACGTCAACATATCTGCCAACAGCACGCTAACGCTAAACGCTTAATACATAGATTGCTGGCAACAGTTCTCTCTCACAAACGTTCACCAAAACGACGCCGTTGCAACTTATCTAAACGTCATCGTATCACGCTAATTCACCAGCAAAGCTTACGTCAGCAATTTCTACGCCAACGCACAACAACAGAAAACATTACGTCATCAAATCTGCTAACAGATATCTCTTCAACCTTGCCCCCGCACACTTGCTGCCAACAACAATCTCAACAGACGCTACTACTGTCAACAGATAACAATGCGTCACGCCTACGTCATCTCTACTGATTCAAAATTCACCAGTCTTGAGCTACAGTAACGTTGAACCACGTTGACTTCGCTACAGTAGCTTGCTGTTGACAGATTTCACCCAATTTCGCTACGACTGATTCTAATCAATAGCGCAACATCTGAAATACAATGGGGAATCAGATTTCACGCGTAAAACCTTCAAATTTCATGCGATAAATCCCAAATCAACTCGATTAATCACTAACGCTACTACTGTCAACAGATAACAATGCGTCACGCCTACGTCATCTCTACTGATTCAAAATTCACCAGTCTTGAGCTACAGTAACGTTGAACCACGTTGACTTCGCTACAGTAGCTTGCTGTTGACAGATTTCACCCAATTTCGCTACGACTGATTCTAATCAATAGCGCAACATCTGAAATACAATGGGGAATCAGATTTCACGCGTAAAACCTTCAAATTTCATGCGATAAATCCCAAATCAACTCGATTAATCACTAATTAAATTCTGATTCCTCACATTCTCCCCACCTTAGGAGATTTCGTCATCAAAATCAAAGACAAATCAAGGCAGAAACAATCAAACATCCAAATCGACACAAACATCTACTCAAATTCGAAGTAAAACCAGAAATTTACCTGGAAATTCTGCACAATCAGTGCTCAAACAGATGAGGCCAGTCTTGCCTCATCTTCTCCTCAACTTTCCAGGTAGCTTCTTCTCGGCCATGCTTGCTCCATTGGACCATCACCAACGGAATTATCTTGTTTCTCAGCTGCTTCTCCTTCCTATCCAGAATCTGCACTGGATATTCAACATAACTCAAGGCAGAATCCAGCTCAACTTCGTCGGTTCTCAAAACATGGGAAGGATCCGGCTCATATTTTCTCAACATTGACACATGAAAGATATCATGAATCGCTGCTAATTCCTCGGGCAGCCTCAATCTATAAGCCAGCTGTCCAATCCGCTCAACAATTTCAAAAGGACCAACGAATCTGGGAGCCAATTTGCCCTTAAATCTGAATCGCATAACACTCTTGAAAGGAGAAATCTTTAGAAATACACGATCGCCTACTTCAAACTCTAACGGTCGACGTCTTATATTAGCATAGCTAGAGAAACGGTCTTGAGCAGCTTTCATTCTACTCCGAATCAAATCAATCTGATCCTTCATGTGATAAACAAACTCCGGTGTAGAAAGCTGTCTCTCACCAAATTCTTCCCAACAAATCGGGGATCTGCACTTTCGACCATACAACGCCTCAAACGGAGCCATTCCGATAGTCACCTGGTAGCTGTTGTTATACGAAAACTCAACCAAGGATAGCGAATCCTGCCAGCCACCTCTGAAATCCATTACAATTGCACGCAGCATGTCCTCTAAAGTCTGGATAGTCCGTTCAGACTGCCCGTCTGTCTGAGGGTGATAGGCCGTACTCATAGCCAATCTCGAACCCATAGCTGCTTGCAAACTCTTCCAAAATCAAGAAGTAAACCTCGGATCTCTGTCAGACACTATCGAAACCGGAACTCCATGCAATCTAACCACATGGTCGATGTACAACTTTTCCATTTTCTTCATAGAGCACCTCACATCATAGGGAATGAAATGGGCAGACTTCGAAAGTCTATCAATCACAACCCAAATAGCATCACATCCCCTGCTCGATCGAGGTAAGTGAGTTACGAAATCCATGGCGATGTGCTCCCAATTCCATTGGGGCACCTCCAAACTCTGTAGCAAACCACCAGGTCTCATTCTCTCGGCCTTGACCTGTTGGCCATTTAGACATCGAGCAACAAAACCAGAGATGTCACTCTTCATACCTGCCCACCAATAGTGAGACTTTAAGGCATGATACATCTTCCTTTCACCTGGATGCACACTGTACCGACTACAATGCGCTTCATTCATGATGGCCTCCTTCAACTCAATCAGGTTTGGGACCACTAATATCCCTCGGAATCTCAAACAACCATCCGAAGAAACAGAGAAGTCATTGGACTGACTATTCTGGGCCTTAATCCTCAACTCATGGATATAGGGATCAGTCCTCTGCGCCTCCCTAATGTCCTGCAAAAGCTGTGGCTCAACCTGCATCGTAGAGACCATGAAGTACTGATCGCTCGGCTGAAATCTCCAACCAGAAGTACTTAACTGCTCATAGACTCTCGAAGCACTCAAAAACGAAAGCATCACCGGCTGGGTCTTCCTACTCAAAGCATCTGCAACTGAGTTCATCCGCCCAGGCTGATACTGAATCTCACAGTTAAAGTCCTTGAGCAATTCCATCCATCGTCGCTGCCTCATGTTCAAATCAGACTGCGTGAAGATATATTTCAGGCTCTTGTGGTCGGTGTACACCACAAATTCTTCACCATACAGATAATATCGCCAAATCTTCAAGGCAAACACTATCGCAGCTAATTCCAAATCGTGAACAGGGTACCTCGTCTCGTGAGGCTTCAACTGTCGAGACGCATAGGCAATCACGTACCCGTTCTGCATCACCTCATGTTCAAATCAGACTGCGTGAAGATATATTTCAGGCTCTTGTGGTCGGTGTACACCACAAATTCTTCACCATACAGATAATATCGCCAAATCTTCAAGGCAAACACTATCGCAGCTAATTCCAAATCGTGAACAGGGTACCTCGTCTCGTGAGGCTTCAACTATCGAGACGCATAGGCAATCACGTACCCGTTCTGCATTAGCACACATCCTAAACCATTGAGAGAAGCATCGGAGCACACCACGAATCCTCCGGATCCAGACGGTAGAGCCAACACAGGAGCAGTAGTCAACTTCTCCTTCAACTTCTGAAAACTGTTCTCGCACTCATCAGTCCACTCAAATCTCTTATCCTTCTGAGTCAACTGAGTCAGAGGCTTAGCTATCGAAGAAAACTTCTCGATAAAATGCCTGTAATAGCCAGCCAAACCCAAGAAACTACGGATCTCAGAAACATTCCTAGGTCTCTCCCAGTTAAGAACTGCTTCGACCTTGCTAGGATTTACCGAAATTCCTTGTGCTGATATCACATGACCCAAAAAGATAATCCTGTCCAGCCAAAATTCACACTTGCTGAACTTGGCATAAAGCTACGAGTCTCTCAATCTCTGCAATACCAGTCTAAGATGCTCCTTATGCTCTCTCAAGCTCCTCGAATAAATCAGGATGTCATCAATAAATACGATTACGAACCGATCAATATACTCGCTGAAGAAGCGATTCATCAAATCCATAAACACAGCTGGGGAATTTGTCAATCCAAACGGCATGACAAGAAACTCGTAGTGCCCATATCTAGTCCGGAAATCTGTCTTCGCCACGTCAGCGTCTCTAATCCGCAACTGGTGATAACCAGAGCGCAAATCAATCTTCGAGTACACGACCGATCCCTGCAACTGGTCGAACAAGTCATCAATCCTCGGAAACGGATACTTGTTCTTCACTGTTGCTTTATTTTAACTGTCTGAAATCCACACACATCCTCATGGATCCATCCTTCTTCTTTACGAAAAGAATCGGAGCTCCTCAAGGCGACATGCTCGGCCTAATGAAACCCTTCTCCAAGAGATCTCTCACCTGATCCTTCAGGTCTCTCAACTCTACCGGCGCCAGCCGATACGGAGCTCTAGAAATCAGGGCGGTACCGGGCACCAGCTCGATACTAAAGTCGACCTCACGCCTCGGAGGGAATCCAAGTATCTCGTCTGGAAACACGTCGGGAAACTCTCGGACGACAGGAATATCATTCAACTCTAATCGCTGCTCTTGGGAACTATCAAGCGCATAGATCATGAATCCGGCGTTACCTAGCGATAGCAGGCTAAACATCTCCATGGCGGAAACCAGCGGAATCTTCGGAAGCGAATCAGCACCGTAGAAATCCCACTTCTCACCCGAATCAGGGCGAAATCTCACGGCACCATGGAAGCAATCAACTGTAGCCTTATTGCTAGCTAACAAATCCATCCCCAAGATACAATCAAAATCTCTAATCCCCAAAACAATCAGATTGGAGACCAAAACATGCTCTTCAAATCTAATCAGACAATCAATCACTACTTCTCTGGACCAAAGACTCACACCAGCAGAAGTATATACAGAACAACATCACACAATGGGGATGAACTCAACCCATGCTCAAACACAAAGAACTCAGATATGAAAGAATGTGATGCACCAGTGTCAAAAAGAAATTTTGCAGGATAATCAAATATAAAGCATGTACCTCCGATTACCATGCCAGGCGTCTCCTCAGCCTGCTCTCTGTTCAAAGAATTCGCCTGAGCCTGTTGGGGAATCTGAAACTGAGGTCGGGAATGTCCTCAAAACCTAGATGGCTCATGAGGCTGAAGTCCTGATCGCTGGGACTGAGAGAAAGACTGCTGTCGCTGTGAAGAACCACTAGCGGAACCCTGCTGCGACTGTCCAGAAGACCGCCCTCCTATCGAAGGACACGCTCTAGCGAAATGTCCCGGCTGACCACAAAGATGGCAAAGTCCTCTAACTCCACGACACTGCGAAGTCTCATGCCTCCCTCCACACTGCCCGCAAAATCCACCGCCTGAACCACTGCCTGAACCGCTGCCAGAACCAGAACTCACGGAACCAGAGGAACTCGAATGGCCCTTCTTCTTGAATTGCTTCCCTCGAGGTCGAAACTGCTGGTGAATCGACTGTTGTGATCCCTGAGGAGACTGATACGATTGCGACACCACCGGCGCTGGCTGAGGAGCACGTCCAGTCGTCTGATGCACCGGAGCCTCGGGATCCATCAAACTCTCCTCAATATCAACCGCATTGTTCACAGCTTCCATATAAGTCGCCGGGGACCCAGACAACACCATCCGGTAAAGATCAGGTCTCAAGCCCTTCAAGAATTTATTCCTCTTCGTCCGCTCTTGGTTCGCTACATGCGGCATGTACACCAAAGTTGCAGAAAACTGCCTCGCATACTCAGCCACTCGCATATTACACTGCTTGAGGTTGTCGAACTCTCGCTCTCGGCTGGCGAAGTAAGACTCCGGGGTATATTCCTGACGGAACGCCTCGCAGAAACTCTCCCAGGTGATCACTGCTCCACTATCACGAAGCATCCTAGAAGTACCCCTCCACCAACGCTGCGCATCATCCCGCAGCTGCAGCACTGCTAACTTCATTCTCTTTTCCGGAGCATACTCCAAGGTATCGAATAGATCCTCCATCTGTACAAGCCATGCCTCAGCTCTCGCACCTCCCTCGGTAGCAGCAAACGTCGGAGGGTTCGTACGCTGAAATCGAGCTAAAAATAATTCCATTCCGCCCAACCGTCGGGTCACATCATCTACCTGATGAACATCCTCGTCACTGTCGGGAGCCCTAGACCCCTCGGAACGCCTAGATCTACCCCTTCTCGGCGGCATCTTCACAAGTCTAGAGGTAAGGATAACAACAGATAAACATCAAGGCAGATAATAATCACATAAGCCACAGAGTCAATCAACAATCAAATCAAAACTCTGTGCCTAGACTCGAGTGAGATCAAAAGAAATCGAGCTTATCCCAGTTTAAGCTCTGATACCAAAAATGTCAGGCCCCGTGCTAATTACTCACAATTAACACGTAATAAACGCATAAAGACGGAAGCTAAAATCAGGGCTTAAAAATTTTTCGAAATCATTTGGGCCTGAACGTAAAAACATACATAAAAAATATTGATAGTCAAAATATAAGTTAACTCAAACTTATACAAACCAGGCAACAATAAATCTCAAGTCTAAAATAAATCCCCAATACATAGAAACACGGGGCATCCCCCGGTTGAATACATATCATAAATATAACTGGGACTCATGGGAACGGGGGTCGACCAGCTGTACCACTGCTCTGTCCAGCCGGGATACCTGAAGATCCTGCAAATGGGTGACACAGACCCAAGACACAAAAGCAGGAAAACAGAATACGAGGTCAAGCCTCAGTACGAAGAGCTATCAAAACAGCTAAACAAGCAACATGCCATAAATCAATGCTATGAATACATGAAGGCTATCAAAGAATCGGATAGCTAGACCAGTATATCAACTGGCAAATCACATCACCACTCCGATGATAGCGTTGGACTTTCGGGCACGACACATCAGTCGACCAGTCACAACGTGGCACCCAATCAGGTCATCAAATCGATATGTCAAGGCTCAATATGTATGCGTGTATGCCAATCACTCATGGGAACGGGGGTCGACCAGCTGTACCACTGCTCTGTCCAGCCGGGATACCTGAAGATCCTGCAAATGGGTGACACAGACCCAACGACACAAAAGCAGGAAAACAGAATACGAGGTCAAGCCTCAGTACGAAGAGCTATCAAAACAGCTAAACAAGCAACATGCCATAAATCAATGCTATGAATACATGAAGGCTATCAAAGAATCGGATAGCTAGACCAGTATATCAACTGGCAAATCACATCACCACTCCGATGATAGCGTTGGACTTTCGGGCACGACACATCAGTCGACCAGTCACAACGTGGCACCCAATCAGGTCATCAAATCGATATGTCAAGGCTCAATATGTATGCGTGTATGCCAATCAATATCAATGCATAATGCATACAAGGCATATTACATGAAAGCAGTAAACATAACTCAGGCAATTCAGAAACTGATTCACGTAAAAACCTATCAAAAATTCCGAAGATTTCACAACACTGAAATATTGTCATGTTCATGCTCAAAGCTGCTAAGAGCTGCTCAATCGTACCTTCACAGCTTCAATATACCTTAACGGTTTCACAAACAACGGCCAGCAACTAAATCAAGTCTACGGCCCTTGAAACTTCACGGCAAAGCTCACCCAAAATCCTGGGAACTGAAATCTGTGCAAGGTAGCTAACATCTTAGCTCAAATCTAAACATACTCCCTCAAATACCTACGGCCAGAACTAATCTCAAGTTCTAAGCATCCACGTAGGTACCAACGACAAGAACAAAGCTCAAATCGACAAGAAAAGCTCATCCACAAGCTCACGCTAGCAAGAGGAACGCACGTCGTAGCTTTATCCAAAAGCTTCGAACTCTAGGAGCTCCACTCCTCCAAATCAAGCGTTAACTCAAGGTCTAAAATAGGTAGCCAACGAAAAAGCTAAGCTAGGGGAGTTCAGCGCCACCAAGACCACTCAATTCGTCGGCGGAAAACGGTGGGAATCTACGAAGAAATGTTCGGGTGCACAGTAACTCGATGAGGGTTTGAATATGAAGATAAGAAATATCAGGTTCTCAATAATTCTAAGTATCGATCAACACTTCTATATATAACCCTCAATTCCAACAGCTGCTGGCTAAATCAAACATCGACAAAACAGATATCGCAAACTGCTGACAGTAACGGAAACAGTGCAAAGCTGACGAAGAAATACCCAACAGCTTCTTCAATAGTACAAAGCTCACACCAGCAACCGAGCTCAAGATAACAAGCGCTAAACAAAACGATGTCGCGCCGCTCACGTCAACATATCTGCCAACAGCACGCTAACGCTAAACGCTTAATACATAGATTGCTGGCAACAGTTCTCTCTCGCAAACGTTCACCAAAACGATGCCTTTGCAACTTATCTAAACGTCATCGTATCACGCTAATTCACCAGCAAAGCTTACGTCAGCAATTTCTACGCCAACGCACAACAACATAAAGCATTACGTCATCAAATCTGCTAACAGATATCTCTTCAACTCTTCCCCCGCGCACTTGCTGCCAACAGCAATCTCAACAGGCGCTATTACTATCAACAGATAATAATGCGTCATGCCTACGTCATCTCTACTGATTCAAAATTCACCAGTCTTGAGCTACAGTAACGTTGACCCATGTTGACTTCGCTACAGTAGCTTGCTGTTGACAGATTTCACCCAATTTCGCTACGACTGATTCTAAACAATAGCGCAACGTCTGAAATACAATGGGGAATCAGATTTCATGCGTAAAACCTTCAAATTTCATGCGATAAATCCCAAATCAACTCGATTAATCACTAATTAAATTCTGATTCCTCACACTTTTAGCGGATAGCAAAGTGATGTCGTTTGGGAGAAACTAGATTTGAGTTTTGCAAGTTTCTAGTACCGTGCGGACCGACCCGGTTCATGATTTTTGTGTAGACCGGTGCGGTCCAGGGGTTTCAGATTTGGTTGGATCTGGGCGTTCTGGTTGGAGCGATGCGACACCATTTTAGCAATAGCAGATTTGATGTTAGCGGGATGATGTGTACCTGTTGGAAGAGTGGTTTTCTCTGCGACGTCGTTTGGAGGAGTCCCAATATGTTTTGACGTAGAGTCCAGATTTGGAGTGTTACTCAGATCTGAGATGGTATCAGATGTGAGCCTCGAGATTGTCGGTGGCTACTGTTCACCATATTTGAGCATATTTGAGTTATTTAATAAAGGACTTTGACCATTTGTAAGCCATATATTTCCCGACACTTAGAATATTTTCCCATGAGTTTACCCTTTCGCGATACCCTCGTTACTGTTCACTGAATATTATCTTCTCCGATTCCTGGCGGTAGACGGCGTAGCTTGGAGCAAGGGTGGTAGCGTTTGACTCCTCTTGCCAGGAACGTTCTTTCTGTACCTCTTTTGAAGGTTGTGGATAGCTGGAAGAGGAACGCGAAGAAGCTACAGTGTGTCGTTGGTGCGTGTTTTGGCAGATTTGTTCTTTTGTTCAGGTAGTGCTTTCGAGTAAGTGTTAGATCCTACCTTATGCTCCGTTTAGAGCTATCTGTTGTGCTAGAAGGGTAGGATAGATCTGGTTGAGCTCGTAGCTGCCAGTTAGTGTTTCTTTGATTATGTCTTTGAGCTAGTATTGTTGTTGGCTTAGCAGGTTTCAGATCTGAGTTGCTTGGAACCTTTGTTGTGGTAATCGTAGCTCAGAATATAAGGTATGGATGTGAGCTTGTTTTACAGCTTTGGGAAAGGCATGGATACATGTGTATGTTTGTTGGTATGTTGTGCAGTGTATGATATTGGGTTGATTGTTGCAAGCTGTTGCAATTGCATACATGCATTTCACTTTTGAGCTCAGATCTTGTTAGCCGTTCCATGTTATGCTAATCTGTGAGTACCAGGATGCTTGTAGTGAGGACGAGCGGCAATACCGTGCTCCTCATCTCCCTACTGGGTTGTTGTAGCCGCTATGAGCCGAATTGATAGCTACCACATCTCATGAGTTGGGAAACAGCAGGTCGAGTAATCTATTTATGCATCTGGTACCGTGTGTTGAGACGAGTGGATAGCTACCATGCTCTCACACACATTGTGGCCACTATCTTCCATTCGATTTGTATCCGTTGTTGAGCTGTTCTTGAGTTCCTTTGGCTCCCTGCTTCGGTCGTAGCCTGCTGCTGTTGCATTCTCCTGTTCTCATGCATAGCACATGCATTTATATCTGTTGCTGTCTATTAGTTGTTTTTCAGTTGCTCTCCGTACTGAAGTTTGACCCCATGTCGCTCTGGGGCTAGATTGTTTGTTGTGTATGTGTTGTACAGGTTACACAGGTTTCTCAGCTGGTCGTGGAGATGACTCAGCTGGAGGTCCCCAGAGAGGTGTATAGAGTGTCCCAGTTATGTATATTCTATATGTATGCAGTAGAGCTGTCACCGGGGAATGCCTCGTGAGGATGTGATATTCTATTGCTGATTTGATATTTTTGTTGATTGGGAGTCACTCTATGTTTGCATCGATGGTCGCTTGTTGATTGGTTTTCAGTTGTTGTAAACCAATATTTTGAGTATCATTGTATCTTTAAATTATATTTTTTAAGTCAGGAAAAAGCGAAAAATTTTAGCCACTTTTAAATGCTTCCGCGATTATTGTTTTGCGTGGTTAATCTCTGTATTGTGCATCGGGCCTGACAGAACCACTTAGATTACGCACGTATATAGTTGATGCTTATCCTAAAGCTGATATGAGATTACCTCTATTGATATATTAAAAATATACGATTGCGATTTAATTTCAATGAACGACAATTTTTTTTCTTTTCATTGAGCATCTAAAAACTTTACAAGTGCCTTTCTGAATTCAAAACCCGCCTATAGATGCTCGACACATGATGTGTCAGAGCACAATCACAAGCAACCTACATTTTCTCTCACCTTTTCACATTTCTTTTATACTCTATTGTCACTAACCTTTCTATTACCGTGAAAATCTCTAGCTTATATATTCTCTTTGCAGATAACTTCTCCAGTGGAGTTTGTCGAGGAGATGCAAAATTTGGGGACACTGAGAAAGCAGCAGCAACCAAGGCCAAATGATTGGAGGATATGCGCTCCAGAGATGCAGATGTTGCTCCCCAGCAGTGAAGTGAAAAAGTACGACAGTTGGAAGAGCCGCTTCCTCTGTCAAGGCATTCAGGATCGTCCGTGTCCCCGTGAATAAATGTACAGATTTAGTTCTTTATTCTTCAGTGCAGATTACAGAGAGATAAAGTCCAAGCGGAACTATCCTTGGAGATTACATTGTGTTGGATCTATTTCTACAGATCAGAATCTGAATTTTGATTAACACAAAACTTATATTTGATTAACGGCTTTCGTGCGACGTGCAGTGGACTTGATTGAGGAAAACATGGAGATGTTCAAGCTGGAACAGTGAGGGGGCACCCAAGCTGGTCCAACATAGGATGCTATGCAGGTTCTGCAGGAATCCAGCGCACAGGAAGCATCGAGCTGGTTCACTAGCTTAATGAAATATAAGAGCAGTGATCAAGTGCAACATGATTTAGTGAAGAGCAAAATGGTTCAAGGGTAGATCAATGCAGCGTACAAGTGCAGTGATTGAGTGACGTTGAATAGACAAGCACAGTGATCGATCAGATCACTAAGCGCAACAGTGTGTTTGCTGATGGTTTGGATGAGATGTTCGAATGGATCAAGAGGACAAGCAAGTAACACGGGGGCTATTGAGGAAAATAGCCAAGCAGATAAACCAGATCAGGGAAGAGAAAACCTGATCAGGGACCTCAGTAGTTGGATGCCTACAATGGGGAAGCAGAAGGCTGCTGTAGTGCATAAAGCAACCAGCTGGAAAGGAAACCAGCTGAGAAACCAGCTCAGTGAAGTAACCTGCTAAGTATAATGAACAAGCTGGCTCGAAGCAGTTCAAGAGCAGGAAAGAACAGAACAAGAGCAGCTGAGTTCAAGGCAGATATAGAGGAGAAGAAAGAGAGCTTTGAACAGCTCAACCAGCTCAGAGATAAAATGGCTGAAGAAAACCAGCTGGTAGACCAGATCAGAAGTCTTGCGCCAAATCAGATAAATTAGTTTGTGCAATTACAAAATACTAGAAGACAAACTAATTTACTTGATCGAGACGAACATAGCTCGATGTTAGCAAAAGCTGCAGAAGCGTCGATAAAAAGAGCTCAAGTCAAGGAAAAGCCTGTGACGCATTTAGCCAAAGGACACAAAGTACAAAAGTGTCAGAAAAATTTTCAACGACTACAACTTTGTGTCCAACGGACAATTATCCACATCAGACTATAAATATCAAGAGCAGAAGCACAAGCCAAAGAGATGAGCAAAAAGAGGAGAGAGTGTTGTGCAACTGCAGAACGAAAAATAACAAGAATTCGCAACACAAAGCAGTGATGTTCGCAAGTTTGCATACTAAGTTGAAGCTGGTATGCAAGCTGGTTCAATGCATATACATGAGCTAATGCACTGATGGGAAGCTTCAATGAACAATCAAGTCGACAACACAAGCTCTGGGAAGACAATTGACAAATCAGCTCGGATAGGAGCACTTCCCAGTGTGTGAGATTTTATATTCCAGAGATTGAGAGTTCATTGTAAATTTCACACAGGATTCACTCATATACTTGAGAGATGAGCAAAATAGAAATATAGTGAATCAAAACAAATACTCTCCATTGTAGTCTTTGGACAGAGACGTTAAACAAGTGTAGTTGTCTTTCTCACTGAGACGTTAAAGAAGTTTCTCTAGCCTTCTCACTGAGGCAGTAAAGAAGTGATATTAGACACAAAACTTGCGAGCTTAGTGTGCGGTGGTTGCTAGGAGTTCTTGCGGCTGCTGATCGTAGGAGTGGGTTGCAGCGAGGGTCGTTGTAATCAAAGCCTTCTAGTGGATCCTCCCGTTGCGGAATAAGGGGAGACATTGGAGATTCAGCTCCGAACTTCCATAAACAAATCACAGCTTATTTCTTTACAACTTATTGCATTTACATTCACGCATTGCATATTTGATAACCTTGCTTAAAACTGTTAAAAGGATTTCAATTATTAGAGTTCAGTTTGAGTTGTTTCCGCATGATTTTAATTCATAACTCAATCTGTATCTCGATGCACTAATATTCATGAACACTGAACTATTGCATCTCAGGATTTAATGAACCAGACTGTTTGTGTTAACCAGCTCACAGAGCTGCTGGTAATACGGACCAACTCGCAGAGCTGTTGGTCCAGCTTCACACTGATCTGGTTCGCAGTTGCGTGCTATTTTCAACTAAAAATTTTAAATGCACGTAACTTACGGGTTTGGTGTCTAGGATGTGTGAGAGCCTACGTGAAATTGTGTCAGAGCTCATGGACACCCTCGGTTTTTCGATCCTAACACATTGACAACTGATGCTACTTGATGAGGCACATAAATCATCGTCTGAAGTAAATTCGAGCCTCATTCCCTCAGCTCTCAGCTCGCATAAGTAGTTGCTCATCTTAAGAGAGCTGACAATGCCAAAAATGGGGAAGGTAGCAGCAACAACAAACAACGGGAAAGTAACAGCAGCGGAAAGCATATATGGTTTTGAGAAATGATTTTGAGAAAAGTTTGTTTTCAGTTTTGAGGATCATTTCTTGTACTTAGCAAATTTTTTTGATTTATAAAAGAGGAATTTGGTGTTCCCTATATAGCTGCTAAGTTTTGTCATCACCAATAAGGGGAAAATTGACAAATACAAGAACTCGAACCCAACAGATTACATCAATATGATGTAGTGCTGAATAGAACAGATTGGAGCTTTGAACAGAGCATATCAGTTTAGAGAAGAAAATATATGAAGTTCAGCGAAAATCAGCTCAGAGCGAGTCGAACAGCTTAGAACTTCACATATCAGTTCAGAACGTTGCAATTCAGCTCAAAGCGTGTCGATCAGCTCAGAATGTCACAGAACATATTAGAACGACAGAACAGCTCAGAGCGTGTCGATCAGCTCATAATGAGCAGAATAGATTAGAGAAAGTCAAACAGCTTAGACCGATGGAGATCAGCTCAGAGCAAGTCGGCCAGTTTAGAGCGTTGCATTTCAGCTCAGAGAAAGCAGAACATCTTACAGCATCACAATTTAGCTCAGAGCATGTCCAACAGTTTACAACATCATATTTCAGATCACAGAAAGCAGAATAGTTTATAGCGTCGCAATTCAGCTCAGAGAGTGTCGATCAGTTCAGAATGTCTCTGAACAGATTAGAGTGACACAGAACAACTCAGAGCGTGTATATCAGCTCAGAATGTCGCAGAACAAATTAGATAAATCAGATCAGCTCAGAATGTCGCCGAACAGATTAGAGCAAGCAGATCAGCTCGGAATGTCGTAGAACAGATTAGAGCAAGCAGATCAGCTCAGGAATTCGCAGATAAGCTCAGAGCAAGTCGACCAGTTTATAGCGTCGCAATTCATCTCAGAGCATGTTCAATAGTTTACAACATTGAAATTCAGCTTAGAGCAAGCAAATCAGCTCTAAACGATGCAGATCAGCTCAGAGCAAGACGATCAGCTTAGAGCATCGCCTTTCAATTCAGGACAAGCGGATCATCTTAGAGTGCCGCTATCAGCTTAGAGCATTGTATTTCAGTTCTGGACAAGCAGAATAGTTTACAATGTGGCAGATGGGTTCAGATAAAGCAGAACAGATTAGAGTGACATGGGACAAATCAGATTGGTGCTTAGAAATCAGAAAAGTGCTTTAGTGAAGGAATCAGCTTATAGAAGATTCAAATCGGAGCTTCGTACAGAGAAAATCTTAATAGACTATGGGAACGAACATCTTAGAGAAAAGACAGCGTAGAGAACAGTTTAGGGTGAAGACATCACAGTGAACAGTTTAGAGGAATAACGTAGCAGATCAGGATAAATCTGGTCAAATGAAGTCAAGAAAATCGTACGAGCAATGAACAGAACAAGCGAGGACAAAACTGTATTTTGTCCAAGATGAAAGATCCTTTGAATTTCGCCAAAAGAGGAAAGAGCCGTTGAAAGCCAAAAGAGAAAGAGCCTTATGTCCTGGCTGAAGATCAAATTGACATGCACAAAATAAGGGATCTCTCCAACGGTAATAATTCATCAAAGGCTACGTATACACAGAATATTCAAACGAAGACATGAAAGAATGCACACAACGACATATATGCACGAAACAAATAAAAGAGAGAGATTATGCGCTATAGTCGAGAGCTGGTATACACAGGTGCCAGCTGGTGTACAGGCTGAGAGATGGTGCCCAGGAGTGAGCTGGTGCAAGCCGAGATCTTAAACGCAGAATCATTATAGTCGACTGCACAACTTGGAAAGAGGATGAAGATATCAGCTTTGAAGAAGCACTTCCCAGCGTGTGAGAAAATATTTGAGAGAGAGTGAGCTTGCACTCTAAATCTCACACACACACATTCACTCACGTATTTAGAGATGAGCAAAATAGATTAGAGTGAATGTGAAAAACAGAATCATTGTAGTCTTTGAACAGAGAAATTAAACATGTTCATAGTGTCGCAGCTCACACAACTTGCAGGGTGGTGTGAAGCAAAGTGCTAGGAGTTCTCGCAGCTTGTGGGTTGTTGGATCGGGTTATTGCAGAAGCTATAATAGTCAAAGTCATATCCAGTTGGAAGAAGGGGAGACGTGAGACATTCCGAACTTCCATAAACAAACATATGAGTTATTTACAGTTTTCAGTTTACAGCTTTCTGCATTCATACTTGCATCGCATATTTAAAGCCGACAACTTTCAATTTTTAGAGGATATAATCAGATTTTTTTCGCCTTGTTTTTTGTACGAGATCTGATATTCTTCTCGGTGCTCATAGATTTCGAGAACTGGAACTGTTGCAGCTTACGCAGAGTTAGTTTTTCATCGTTCACATCACACAAGATCTGCTGTCGGTTTTCCAATCCTATCAGATGTTGAAGGACATAAGAGTAGAGGCGCAGAGGAAGAGACTTTTACGGCCTCAGTCTCATCATAGACCAAGAGGCCATTTTCTGGACCACCAAGGAAGCAACAAGACTAAGGTTAGTATAAACCCGTCTGAGAAGGTACTCCTTTATGCATGTTGGTGACAATCATAATTATCAGGAGCATCGAGGCCAGCGATGAAGCCCGCTACATCAGGGAGACCACAGAACCAGCAGGCTCCAAATCCTGTGGTCTCAGTAGAGAAACCCACTTGCCCAACTTGTGAACGCCAGCACTCTGGGAAATTCCTGATGGGAGCTAGAGTCTGTTACAAATGCAAGCAGTCGGGACACATGTCTTTCCAGTGCCCCCAGTAGAAGCAGCCTGCTACAGGGAGAGTCTATGTGATGCAGGCAGAGGAGGCTGACCTAGACTCGACACTGATCACAGGTAACCTTGAGTTTCACACTTTGAATTTGAAGCAATTGAGGAAGTAGACCTGTGGTATTTATTGATTAGGATTCAATGTGGGTTGTGAATAGTAAGATTAGTGTTTTATGCATACGTAAATATCTATCGCAGGTAGAGTAGTTGTATTAGGAGTAGCCACCAGAGCTTTAGTCAATCCGGTGCGACGCAATCCTTTATTTCGGAGAAGTTTGTACGTCGGATGAAAATTGCTCAGGAGAGTTTGTCGGAGCAATTACTAGTGACGATACCATCGGGAGAGGAGTTGTGTAGAACCAGCTTGGTCAGGAACCTCGAGATGGTGCTTCAGGACTATACAGTGTTAGTAGATTTGATCGTATTCCCGATACCAAAGTTTGACATAATTATCGGGATGGATTGGCTGTCTGGTAACTAGGCAATAATTTTCAGGCCCGGTACAAAATACAGAGATTAACCATGCAAAACAATAATCGCGGAAGCATTTAAAAGTGGCTAAAATTTTTCTCTTTGGCATGACTTAGAAAACATAATTTAAAAATACACTGATACTCAAAATATTTGTTCTACAACAACCGAAAACCAAGCGACAAGCAAATACAATACAACATAGAGTGACTCCCAATCAACAAAATATCAGATCAGCAATAGAACATCACATCCTCACGGGGTATTCCCCGGCGACGGCTCTACTGCATACATATAGAATATACATAACTGGGACACTCTATACACGTCTCTGGGGACCACCAGCTGAGTCATCTCCACGACCAGCTGAGAAACCTGCGTAACCTGTATCATAGACACAACAAACAATCCAGCCCCAGAGGGACAGGGGCCAAACCTCAGTACGGAGAGCAACATAAACAACATGCGGATAAGACAAGTTATAAATGAAATGCGATGCATGAGAACCGGGATATCAAAGGCTAAACACGACTAGACATCAGAACAGAGCGGTCACCGATCGTGTGAGAGAATGGGAGCCACCCAGCTCTCGATCACACACGGTATCAATACAAAATAGAAGAGAAATGGCCATAGCTCATGTGAAAGAATGGGAGCTACTCACGCGCTCGATCACATGGAGTACCAACAGCAGCTAGCACAAAAGGCCATCGAACATGTGAGAGCATTGGGAGCTACCCAGGAGCTCAATCACACGTATCCTGTTAATACGGTCAGCTTAACAACAAAGCAACAGATCGCAGGTTATTACAATAGGCTGTTATCAAGAGACCGCAAGAAACAGAGCTGGACAATCATGCCATACGTGTATGGATAAATGAAGCTTGCAAGATAATACACAACATATCAGAGGCAAGCAACATCGTAAAACCACCAGCATACACATAGCTCACATAACAGCACATGCTCATTTATACACAAGCCTATCTCAAAGCTGTAAATATAAGCTCACATCCGTACCTTAGCTTTCTGAGCTACAATTACCACAACAAAGGTCCCGAGCAACTCAGATATGAAACCTGATAAGCCAAAAACGATACTAGCTCAGGGACATAAAGCACAGAAACACTAACTGGGAGCTAAGAGCTCAACCAGCTCTATCCTACCCTTCTAGCACAACAGATAGCTCTAAACAAAGCATAAGGGAGGATCTAGCTCATACCCTAAGGCACTACCTGAACGGAAAAGCAAATCTGTTCGAGCACGAACCAACAACACACTGTAGCTTCTTTGTGTTTCTCTTCCAGCTAACCACATCCTTCGAAAGAGGTACAGAAAGAACGGTATTGGCAAGAGGAGTCCAACGTTACCACCCTTGCTCCAAGCTATGCCGTCTATCGTCGGAAATCGGAGAAGATAAGGTTTGTTGAACAGTAACTAGGGTATCGCGACAGAGTAAGGTCACGGGAAATATTTCTTAGTGTCGGGAAGATATGCGAACGAATGGTCAAATTCCTTTAATATAACACAAATCTGCTCAAATCTGGTGAACAGTAGCCACCGACAACTTAAGGCTCAAAGATGACAGCAGCTCAGATCTAAGTACCACTCCAGATCTGGACTCTACTGTTAGAGTAGATGCCCAACTAGCCAACTTGTGGCGTGTGGGTTCATAGACTCTTGTATATGACAATCTTGATATATGATATTTGCATTTATTTATGGCGTTCTTTACTTTCATTGTGTTGTATGATGATTAACAATTGCGTTGAGTAAAGACCTGGAATGCACTATAGTGTATGTTAGATGTGATAGTGGGTATGACGGCTATCATGAAACACATCTAATAGTCACTGTGTATTATGAACACGTTCCTAGTCGATTGGGCCGTCAAAATAAGGATAAGGCCGCCCGAGCTCGAGACTAGCATCTGCGATGCGAAGTACCATGTTTCATAGGTAGGGAACATTGTGATGTTCTGAGCATGCAGATGAAAAGTGACCTGGTGATCTATCGAACTACCCTAGTTCGGACTTTCCAAGTGGTTACCATTTGTCGAGTGGATAAGTCCGAGGTCTGGTTGTACTGATTAGTCCTCACGACTCGGTTTTAGGTAAATGGGTTTACCTAGTTACACTCGCGATGTCACTATTAAATCTCCAAGATGTATGCATAGCTATCGGATATTTAGCGACTCTCGATTTACCAATGGTCGTTGATCTGATCGGGATATATGGATTGAAAGGACCGTACTGTACGCTAACCACGACCAACTGGTCTTGAAGGCACTATCAGTGATACCTAGGGGATCATGGGGCGATGTTGCTAGAAGCTTTACCATGATCCGTTGGGCAAGTCCGAAATTGTGATTTCGGAGCCACAATGGTTGTGGGCCCGCGGCTAGCTGTATCCCTGAACCATTGAGGGTCACACAAGTACTGGATTCAAGATTCCTGCATGGAAACTGAGCTCAATGTGTTGAGCACCTGAGGAGAATTTTGGGGAGTGCGACTTCCTAAAAGTCAACAGGGGTGAAATTGCGATTTCCCACTGTTGAGGGGCAAAACTGTCATTTGGACTAGGTAATCTGAAAAATTGTTTTTCGCATCATAATATTCGGTTTTGGAAACTGAGTCGATCGGTCCGATATGATCGTTGATCGGAGTTATGATGAAACCGTAAAGAATTAAACGAACCAAATGTTCATATAGGGACTTGGGCCTGACCCAAGTCCAATGGGCCGGTTCAAGCCCAAGTATATTTAATATATACACTAATGTGATTAGGGCTTAATTGATTGATTACATAACAACACTACTCTAAACCCTAGAGCACCCATTCGGCCGCCTCCCTCTCCTCACTAGCCGCCGCCGCCGTCAGCCACCACGCCGCGGCCGCCGCCCCTTGCCGGAGTTACTCCGGCCAACTTTTTGAGGAGTTTCCGTCCGTGCTGATCTCGTCAGGCCTTCTAGTGCAGGCTGCCAAAGGAACCTTGCTTCCGGTCGTGGACCTGATTGACGAATCTACAGCCGCCTACCGTGAAGAGCCGGTCTTCTTGTAATTCCGGTTGGAGCCAGGCGCAAGTCGCCAGCAAGGTAATCTACTAGTCATCCTATGAATGGTTTATAGCATGATTTTATTGTATTGAACGTTTCCCGGCGCCAAATTTTTAAACTTCCGCTGCACCGCCGGGAGACGGGATCCGGATCCGCCACCGTTCCCCAACAGTGGTATCAGAGCTATGGCTCGAATCCTTCAATACAATTGTTGCCATAATTGTATCTAATCACTATTTTTCAGATCGAATCAAAAAAAAAAAATTTTGATGACCTGCCGGCCGCCGCCGCATGCGGCGGCGCTAACCTCCCCGCGCGATGATCGCGCCTCATGGCCGCGGCCTTGCGCAATTGTTGCGCTATGGCTGGCCGCTGGATTGCGCACGATTGCGCCACTGGTTGTCGCTTGCTGGCCGAACTGGTGGGCGCCGTTTTGCGCAATGGAGGCCGAGAGGTGGCCTACCCGATTGGCTGCTCTTCCGCGCAATTGTTGCGCTGCTGGTGGCCGATGAATGTGCCATGTTCGACGCACAGTGGTGCTCTGCTTGAGGAAGGCTGTGCGCGGCCAGGCCGCGCAACACGCAGCCAGCGTGCGGCCGAGGGCCGCGCGCCAAACAAAACTTGCTTCGACTGAATTTTCCAAGAATTATCGCAACGCTCAAAAATCGGCAGGAACCTCAAAATTTACGTGATTAATCCCAAATCAAATCAATTAATCACTAATCTAAATTCTCAATCCTCACAATAATTGTATCTAATCTCTATTTTTCAGATCGAATAAAAAAAAAATTGATGGCCTGCCGGCCGTCGCCGCATGCGGCGGCGCTAACCTCCACGCGCGATAGCGCGTACGGCCGCGCGATGATCGCGCCTCATGGCCGTGTAGCCTTGCGCAATTGTTCCGCTATGTCTGGCCGCTGGATTGCGTACAATTGTGCCACCGGCGGCCTTAACCTCCACGCGCGATAGCGCGTACGGCCGCGCGATGATCGCGCCTCATGGCCGTGTAGCCTTGCGCAATTGTTCCGCTATGTCTGGCCGCTGGATTGCGTACAATTGTGCCACTGGTTGTCGCTTGCTGGCCGAACTGGTGGGCGCCGTTTTGCGCAATGGAGGCCGAGAGGTGGCCTACCCATTGGCTGCTCTTCCGCGCAATTGTTGCGCTGCTGGTGGCCGATGAATGTGCCATGTTCGACGCACAGTGGTGCTCTGCTTGAGGAAGGCTGTGCGCGGCCAGGCCGCGCAACACGCAGCCAGCGTGCGGCCGAGTGCCGCACGCAAAATATGGGCGGAGACCGCCGCCGTGCGAAGATCTTCGGCAGATTATTGCGACGGCTGAATTTTTCTTCTAGGTCTTGTTCGGGCCTGTCCTGGGCAGCCCATGAAGTTTTCGGGCCGATATTCGATATCGGGCCGATTTTGGTCAATTTTGAAATTTTTGAGATTTTGAGCCCAAAATTGTTTTTGGCCCAATATGATGCAATTAAAATTACAAAATACGATTTTGATTGTAAAATATGATTTTGTAATTAAACATGATTTTGTTGATTAAAATTTGATTTTATCGACAAAATACGATTTTATTATAAATGCGATTTTATGATTAAAATATGATTTTGCGATAAATAATTTGATTATTTAATTTATGCATATTAATTAGATTGATTGCATGATTGGGATGATCGAGAGCCATGCCCCAATGTGTTAGGTGTATGCTTTATGTTTTTATGATTTCGGTTTTAATATTGTTGATTATCATTATTAAAGTGGGTCTGTTTGTGACCCGTTCCCACCCCTTAAAATGTATCCCTTATGTGTCATGGAATTTAATTGTAAATTACTAGATTTAGTGGGAGGACTTTTGAAGATGGTGGGCCCGATGACGATCAAAGATGTTGATGACCGAAGATCTGTAAAACCGGAAGCAAATATAATAGGATTGCATTGCATATTGCATTTCACCTAGGATTGGATCCAGGTCCGTGATTGGCAACCACGGACCGCATAGCTCTTGCGATCGATCATCCCAATGTTTATATATGTGATATATAGTTAGTTGAAAATCCGCATGTTTAAATACGATTTAAAATATATTGCATGAGACCAAAATTTCTAAAATAAAATCCCTCGTTTAAATACGAATTTAAAACTAATATCAAGATTAAAAGTTTATTCGATAAGCTAAAGGGAATTTAAATTTGTTTAAATTATCCCTACCTTCCATCAACAATGGGTGTACG
>KQ987745.1:45722-62747 GCA_001598015.1 Dorcoceras hygrometricum
TACGGTCTCAAACAAGCATCGCGAAGTTGGAACCTGAGATTCGATGAAACAATTAAGGAATTTGGTTTCATCAAGAATCCCGAGGAGCCATGTGTTTATAAGAAGGTAGTTAAAAGCGCTGTGACATTCCTAGTACTTTATGTTGATTACGGTCTCAAACAAGCATCGCGAAGTTGGAACCTGAGATTCGATGAAACAATTAAGGAATTTGGTTTCATCAAGAATCCCGAGGAGCCATGTGTTTATAAGAAGGTAGTTAAAAGCGCTGTGACATTCCTAGTACTTTATGTTGATGACATTCTACTCATTGGGAATGATGTAGGAATGCTGCAATCAACTAAAGTATGGTTGTCTAGTAGATTTTCGATGAAGGAAATGGGTGAAACATCCTATATTCTTGGAATACAGATCTATCAGGATAGGTCGAAACGGATGCTCGGACTCACCCAGGCCACCTACATCGATACCATACTTAAGAGGTTCTCTATGGAAGAGTCCAAGAGAGTACACCTACCTATGTGCCACGGGGTCACTCTATCTAAGTCTATGTGTCCGAAGACTGATGAGGAGATAGAGAGTATGACACGTGTGCCATATGCCTCTGCAATAGGTTGTATTATGTATGGCATGATCTCCACTAGACCGGATGTCGCATATGCTCTGAGTGTCAGGAGCCGCTACCAGGCCAACCCCGGCCAATTGCATTGGAAGGCTGTGAAGGATATTCTTAAGTACTTACGAAGGACTAAGAATATGTTCATGGTCTATGGGGGTGGTGAACTGAAACTGGAAGGCTATACTGATTCTAGCTTCCAGTGTGACGTGAATGATTCGAAGTCAACCTCTGGATTTGTATTCATGCTCAATGGTGGTGCTGTCTCTTGGAAGAGTTCCAAGCAAGACACCATCGCGGATTCAACCATTGAGGCTGAGTACATCACAGCATCAGCTGCTGCTAAGGAGGCCGTTTGGATAAGGAATTTCGTCCAAGAGTTGGCGGTCATTCCTAATGGAGTTGGTCCAGTCCCGGTGTACTGCGACAACACGGGTGCCGTTGCGCAAGCAAAGGAGCCTAGGTCTCACCAAAGATCCAAACATATACTGAGGAAATACCACATAATCCGGGATATTGTGGCTAGAGGTGACATAGCAGTTGAGAGAGTTGCCTCTGCGGACAACATTGCTGATCTACTTACGAAGCCCTTGCCAGGACCCTTGTTTGAAAAACATCGCGAAACAATGGGACCACGTCTGATGAGTAGTTGGCTTTAGGGCAAGTGGGATATTGTTAGAGTAGATGCCCAACTAGCCAACTTGTGGCGTGTGGGTTTATAGATTCTTGTATATGACAATCTTTATATATGATATTTGCATTTATTTATGGCGTTCTTTACTTTTATTGTGTTGTATGATGATTAACAATTGCGTTGAGTAAGACTTGGAATGCACTATAGTGTATGTTAGATGTGATAGTGGGTATGACGGCTATCATGAAACACATCTAATAGTCACTGTGTATTCTGAACACGTTCCTAGTCGATTGGCCGTAAAAATGAGGATAAGGCCGCCCGAGCTCAAGACTAGCATCTGCGATGCGAAGTACCATGTTTCATTGGTAGGGAACATTGTGATGTTCTGAGCATGCAGATGGATAGTGACCTGGTGATCTATCGAACTACCCTCGTTCGGACTTTCCAAGTTGTTACCATTTGTCGAGTGGATAAGTCCGAGGTCTTGGTTGTACTGATTAGTCCTCACGACTCGAAACGACATTGAGGCTCTACATGATAGGCGCCTCACTTTGACCCATTTTGCCGACTCACTTGGGGTCGTTAGGCGGCGGGATTGGGTGAGGCCCCGATGCATGTAGGAGTCGATGCATCGTTGTCGAGGATTCACCGCTCGCAGACATGCGTGGATATCCTATGTTATCTGAGGAGACGATAGTGTATAAATCTCTGGCCAGAGTACTAGAAGTGTTTTAGGTAAATGGGTTTACCTAGTTACACTCGTGATGTCACTATTCAATCTCCAAGATGTATGCATAGCTATCGGATCTTTAGCGACTCTCGATTTACCAATGGTCGTTGATCTGATCGGGATATATGGATTGAAAGGACCGTACTGTACGCTAACCACGACCAACTGGTTCTTGAAGGCACTATCAGTGATACCTAGGGGATCATGGGGCGATGTTGCTAGACGCTTTACCATGATCCGTTGGGCAAGTCCGAAATTGTGATTTCGGAGCCACAATGGTTGTGGGCCCGCGGCTAGCTGTATCCCTGAACCATTGAGGGTCACACAAGTACTGGATTCAATATTCCCGCACGGAAACTGAGCTCAATGTGTTGAGCACCTGAGGAGGATTTTAGGGAGTGCGACTTCCTAAAAGTCAACAGGGGTGAAATTGCAATTTCCCACTGTTGAGGGGCAAAACTGTCATTTGGACTAGGTAATCTGAAAAATTGTTTTTCGCATCATAATATTCGGTTTTGGAAACTGAGTCGATCGGTCCGATCTGATCGTAGATCGGAGTTATGATGAAACCGTAATGAATTAAACGAACCGAATGTTCATATAGGGACTTGGGCCTGACCCAAGTCCAATGGGCCGGTTCAAGCCCAAGTATATTTAATATATACACTAATGTGATTAGGGCTTAATTGATTGATTACATAACAACACTACTCTAAACCCTAGAGCACCCATTCGGCCGCCTCCCTCTCCTCACTAGCCGCCGCCGCCGCCGTCGGCCACCACGCCGCCGTCGCCGCCCCTCGTCAGAGTTGCTCCGGCCAACTTTTTGAGGAGTTTTCGTCCGTGTTGATCTCGTCAGGCCTTCTAGTGCAGGCTGACGAAGGAACCTTGCTTCCGGTCGTGGACCTGATTGACGAATCTACAGCCGCCTACCGTGAAGAGCCGGTCTTCTTGTAATTCCGGTTGGAGCCAGGCGCAAGTCGCCAGCAAGGTAATCTACTAGTCATCCTATGAATGGTTTATAGCATGATTTTATTGTATTGAACGTTTCCCGGCGCCAAATTTTTAAACTTCCGCTGCACCGCCGGGAGACGGGATCCGGATCCGCCACCGTTCCCCAACATCTACACCAAATAGATTTGGGACTCCTCAAATGACGTCGCACAGAAGTCCACTCTCCCATATAATACATGTCATCCCGCTAGCACCAGATCTGATATCGCTAAACGGCATCGCATCGCTCTAACCCAGAACACTCAGACCTTACGCTCGAAGACCAGCCAAATCTGAAAGTCATGAACCGCACCGTTCTACACCAACACCACGAACCGGGCCGGTCCTCGCATTACTAACCACTTGCGCAACTCAAATCTGATTTCTCCCAAACGACGTCGCTTCGCTACCCACTAAAAAGATTCAACTAGCGTACTAAAAATGTCTTGCGACTACCAGATTTGATCACCAGCTCTCAAATCTGATCATTTCCCTATGGAACTCTCCAACTTTCCAGAGCTGCTCCAGATACTCTTACAGACCCGATACGACCACCAAGCATACCAGCTCAAAGCTGGTCCATCCCAGATCTGCCCACGCCAAATCTGTCTATACTAAACCCAAATAATTAACTTAATTAATTCACCAATCTTTCGGGTCTCACATTCCTCCCCCACTGGAAATAAGATTTTGTCCTCGAAATCAAACAACAGTTCCAGAACTGAAGAAAACCTCAACGAATAACCAACAACACTCCAACATGCAACAAGAGGATACTAACCATGAGTTCAAGATAACTGGGACAACAAAAACAACAAACAAACTATATATTGGAGTCATTGCAAGATCTACTCAAACAGATGAGGCCACTCACGTCGCATCCTCTCCTATAACTCCCACGTAGATTCGTCTCTACCATGTTTGCTCCACCGAACCATTACCAAAGGAATGGTATTGTTCCTGAGATGTTTCTCGTTAGGCTATCTGTGCCCAAGACTTACACAGAATCAGTGGATAGAGCCCTGCGAATTGAAAGAGACTGGAAGGATGTTGTTGAAGAAAGGCAGCAGAAGTGGCAGGCCTTTCAGCAGAAAGATCAGAGGCCCTTCAAGAAGCAGAATAAGAATCAGAAGAGGCCTCAAGAGCGAAAACCTCTACCGATCCAACCCATTAGTGCAGTTACTGTCAGGCCCCATGCTAATCACTCAAGATTAACGCACAAACAAGCACATAATCACGGAAGCGTAAAACAGGGCTTAAAAATTTTTCGAAATAAATTGGGCCTGAACTCAAAACATCCTTCAAAATATTCATATTCAAAATATGAACTAACTCAAACTCAAACAATACAGGTAACATCAAATCTCAAATCAGATATAGATCCCCAAATACATCGCAACATAGGGCATCCCCTGGTTCGATACATAATAAATAAACTGGGACTTAAGGAAATGGGGATCGACCAGCTGACGCTCCACTCGGTCTAGCTTGGTTACCTGTAGATCCTGAAAATGGGTAACACAGACCCAAAAGACACAAAACCAGGAAAAGAAATACGAGGTCAAGCCTCAGTACGAAGAGCCATCAAAACAGCAAATCATGCAACATGCTATAAATCAATGCTATGAATTGCATGAGGCTATCAAGGAATCGGTAATCAAGACCAGTGTATCAACTGGCAAATCATCTCACATCGAGCCTCCATACCATGGTGTATCAACCGGGAAATCATCGGTCCGTGATCTTTGGGACCCGTCAGCCCATCACAGCTCGGTGGTATACACTTGAATCCGGCAGTCACCACTCCGATGATAGCGTTGGACTTTTTGGGCACGACACATCTGTCGGCCAGTCACAACGTGGCTCTCAATCAGTCAATCTGGCTCAAGATGTATGCATGAATGACATCTAATAATCAATTCTAAATGCATACAATAACAATACGTGAAAAAAAAACATCAATAACCAAATCAGGTAACATATGTTCACGTAATTCAGCCATCAATTCAACACAGAATTCATAACACGAAATATAGCCATGTCCATGCTCAAAGCTATTAGAGCTGCTCAATTCGTAACTCTAGAAGCTTAAATCTACCTCAACAGATTTCTCAAGGCACGGCACAACTCAACCTGCACAAATCTGCCCCTCTCTGGTCACGCCCAACACAACAGGCACTTCCTGGAAGCTGAAATCCAAAAGATAAAGGGAGCTGAAGAAGTCTCGGGTTTCACTTGGCGAAGATAATCGAACAACACTACTACCTCGCGATCCTCTCCAAGGTCGAATTACAGCCTCAAATGGGTAGCAATCGAAAGAGCAACTCAAGGAGAATCCAGCGCCACCAATCTCGTTCAAAACAACAGTTGGAATCGACAGAAATCTAGAGAAGAAATGTTCGGGTGAACAATAGCTATCGAGGGTTTGAAGATGGAGATAAGAAATATCGGGTGGAAAAATGCTCTAAGTGTCGCTCAACACTTATATATATAAATCTCCATACAACAGCTACTATTCCCCTAAACCAGACGTCAGGTAATGCTACAGTAGAAATCTTACAACTGAATCCACGTTTCTTCTCAACGGGAACTGCCGACACCAACAGACATTGCACTTCAATTACACAACCTCAAACGACGCCGTACCAACTAATTAAAACGACGCCGCAGCGCTCCAACAGCTGAAAACAAATCTCTCGTGAAACAACCAATAGCTGAATCTAAAATAATATCAAAACGACGACGTATCAGGGTTCCCGCTAACAAAGGTAAAACAACGTCGCCTCACTATCAGCAGCTGGTCACTCAAACCAACAGCTGATCACTCTAATGAATCAAATCCCTTGCAAAGGCAACGGCTGATTAGCGCTAGCACATCAGCAGTCAAATCCTCAGGGTTGACCAACACGTGGCGTCATCTTGTTCAATCTCACGTCCATGCAACAACTGCCAACAAATTCCTCTCCAGCTGATGACCAACACAACCAACAGCTGATACAAAGCGTTAACGCTAACTGCTTCTTGCCGCTACACACTCACTGCTGACTTCCTCACGTAATAGCTCACAACTGATCACGCCACTACTGAAATACCAACAGCTGAATTGCCCGCAAGCCTTCGCATAAAAACGCTGCTGGCTTTACTTCTCCCAGCGATAAACCTTACTGCTGAAACACTACTGGGATCATTTCCCGCTAGCAAGAATGCAACTGCTGAACTCCCATTTCCAGAAGTCTGAACTTCACAAACCAAACTTCACTACAATTCCTCAAAATATGAAATTCAAAATCCCTAAATCTCGTGACTAATCCTAAGCAAAACTGATTAATCACTTTTTGAATTTCTCAATCCTCCCATTCTCCCCATCTTAAGAGATTTCATCCTCGAAATCAAAGGCACAACAGGAAGAAATCAATCAAAACATTCAAATCGAAACACCAACAACTAAGCAGACTCGAATCAAAGCTTAGAATTTACCTGGAATTCTCACTATCATTGCTCAAATATATGAGGCCAGTCTTGTCTCATCTTTTCATCCACTTCCCAGGTTGCTTCACCTCGGCCATGCTTGCTCCATTGAACCATCACCAACAATTATCTTGTTCCTCAACTGTTTCTCCTTCCTATCCAGAATCTGCACTGGATATTCAACATAACTCAAGGAAGAATCCAGCTCAACTTCGTCGGTTCTCAGAACATGGGAAGGATATGGCTCATATTTTCTCAACATTGACACATGAAAAACGTCATGTATCGCTGTTAACTCGTCAGCAGCCTCAATCTATAAGCCAACTGTCCAATCCGTTCGACAATCTCAAAAGGACCAACAAATCTAGGAGCCAATTTGCCCTTAAATCTGAACCTCATCACGCTCTTGAAAGGAGAAATCTTAAGAAACACACGATCGCCAACCTCAAACTCTAACGGTCGACGTCTTCGGTTAGCATAGCTGGTAAATCTATCTTGTTCAGCCTTCATCCTACTTTGAATCAAATCAATCTGATCTTTCATGTGCTGCAAAAATTCAGGGGTAGAAAGCTGTTTCTCACCAACTTCTTCCCAACAGATCGGAGATCTACACTTACGACAATACAAAGCTTCAAATGGGGCCATCCCGATAGTCACTTGGTAGCTGTTGTTATACGAAAACTCGACTAAGGACAGCGAATCCTGCCAGCCACCACTGAAATCCATCACAACTGCACGCAGCATATCCTCCAAAGTCTGAATGGTCCGCTCAGACTGACCATCTGTCTGTGGGTGATAGGCTGTACTCATAGCCAGTCTCGAACCCATCGCTGCCTGAAAACTCTTCCAAAATCGAGAGGTGAATCTCGGATCTCTATCAGACACTATCGAAACAGGCACTCCATGCAATCTAACCACATGGTCGATGTACAACTTCGCTATTTTCTTCATCGAACACCTTACATCGTAGGGAATGAAATGGGATGACTTTGAAAGTCGATCAATCACCACCCAAATCGCATCACATCCCCTACTCGATCGAGGTATATGAGTCACAAAATCCATGGCGATGTGCTCCCAATTCCATTGAGGCACTTCTAAACTTTGCAGCAAACCACCAGGTCTCATCCTTTCAGCCTTGACTCGCTTGGCAATTCAAACATCTAGCCACAAAACCAGAAATGTCACTCTTCATACCTGTCCACCAGTAGTGAGACTTCAAGGCATGGTACATCTTTCTCTCGCCCGGATGCACACTGTACTGACTACAATTCACTTCATTCATTCTTTCAATTCAATCAGGTTCGGAACCACTAATCTCCCTCGAAATCTCAGACACCCATCAGGAGGAATAGAAAAATCATCAGACTGACCACTTCGGGCTTTAATCTTCAATTCATGGATATAGGGATCAGTTCTATGCGCCTCGCTGATGTCACTCATAATCTGCGGCTCAACCTGATTCGATGAAACCATGAAGTACTGATCAACCGACTGAAATCTCCAACCAGACGTACTCAACTGCTCGTAAACTCTCGAGACACTCAAAGATGCCAACATGTCAGGATGGGCTTTTCTACTCAAAACATCGGCTACTAAGTTCATCCGCCCAGGCTGATACTGAATCTCACAATTAAAATCCTTGAGCAACTCCATCCAACGACGCTGCTTCATATTCAAATCAGACTGAGTGAAGATATATTTCAGGCTCTTGTGGTCGGTGTACACCACAAACTCTTCACCATACAGATAATGTCGCCAAATCTTCAAAGCAAACACTATCATATCCAATTCCAAATCATGAACGGGGTACCTCGTCTCGCGAGGCTTCAACTGTCGAGACGCATACGCAATCACGTACCCGTTCTGCATCAGCACACAACCCAAACCACTCAGAGAAGCATCAGAACACACAAAAAATCCTCCAAATCCAGACGGTAGAGCCAAAACAGGAGCAGTAGTCAAATTCTCCTTTAACGTCTGAAAGCTAGACTCGCACTCGTCAGTCCATACGAACTTTCTATCCTTCTGAGTCAACTGAGTCATAGGCCTGGCTATCGAGGAGAACTTCTCGATGAAACGTCTGTAATAGCCAGCCAATCCCAAGAAACTATGGATCTCGGAAACATTCCTAGGTCTCTCCCAGTTAAGAACTGCTTCGGCCTTACTCGGATCCACCGAAATTCCTTGTGCTGAAATCACATGACCCAAAAAGATAATTCTATCTAGCCAAAATTCACACTTGCTGAACTTGGCGTACAACTGCGAGTCTCTCAATATCTGCAACACCAATCTCAGATGCTCCTTATGCTCTCTCAAGATCCTCAAATACACTAAGATATCGTCTATGAAGACAATCAAGAACCGATCGATGTACTCGCTAAAGACGCGATTCATCAAATCCATGAAAACAGCCGGGGCATTCGTCAACCCAAACGCATCACAAGAAACTCATAATGCCCATATCTCGTCCGAAAAGCTGTCTTCGCCACATCAATGTCTCTAATCCGCAACTGGTGATAGCCAGAGCGCAAATCAATCTTCGAGTACACCACCGATCCTTGCAACTGATCGAACAAGTCATCAATCCTAGGCAAAGGATACTTGTTCTTCACCGTCGCTTTATTCAACTGTCTAAAATCAACACACATCCTCATAGACCCATCTTTCTTCTTCACGAAAAGAATCGGAGCTCCCCAAGGCGACATACTTGATCTGATGAAGCCTTTCTCCAGAAGGTCTCTCAACTGTTCCTTGAGTTCCTTCAACTCTGCTGGCGCCAACCGATACGGAGCTCTAGAAATCGGGGTTGTACCGGGCACCAACTCGATACTGAAGTCGATATCACGTCTCGGAGGGAATCCAGGAATCTCATCCAGAAACACGTCGGGAAACTCTCGGACGATCGGGACGTCGCTCAACTCAAATAATGACTCTTGGGAAACTTCAAGCGCATAAATAATGAATCTAGCATTGTCCAGCGATAACATACTAAACATCTCCATGGCAGACACCAGTGGAATCTTCGACCTCGAATCCGTGCCGTAGAAATCCCACTTCTCACCCGAATTGGGGCGAAATCTCACCACACCATGGAAACAGTCAACAGTAGACTTATAGCTAGACAATACATCCATTCCCAAGATGCAATCAAAATCCCTCATCTCCAATACAATCAGATTCGCCACTAGCACGTTCTGATCAAATCGAATCACACTATCCACCACGATCTCACGGGACATCACCCACACACCAGCAGGAGTAGATACAGATACGACATCACACAGTGGGTTAACTCTCAACCCACACTCATGCACAAACCATATAGAAACAAAGGAGTGTGATAAACATACCAGGTGTCTCCTCAGCCTGCTCCCCCGACAAGGCCTCCAACAAACTCTCCTCAATGTCAACCGCTTGATTCACAGCGTCAACATACGTCGTAGGGGATCCAGACAACACCATCCGGAACAAATCAGGCCTCAATCCCTTCATAAAATTGTTCATCTTCGTCCTCTCCTGGTTAGATACGTGAGGCAAATACATCAGAAGTGCAGAAAACTGCCTGGCATACTCGGCCACCCTCATCGTCCCTTGCTTCAAATTATCAAACTCGCGCTCTCGACTGCTATAGTAGGACTCCAAGGTATACTCCTGTCGAAACGCGGCATATAAGCTCTCCCAAGTGATCACAGCCCCAGTCTCACGCAGTATACGGGAAGTACCTCTCCACCAGCGCTGCGCATTATCCCTCAATTGCAACACCGCTAGCTTTAATCTCTTCTCAGGAGTGTACTCCAAAGTATCAAACAGCTCCTCCATCTACACTAGCCAACTCTCGGCCAACGCACCACCATCAGCAGCAGCAAAAGTCAGAGGGTTCGTCCGCTGGAACCTAGCTAAGACTAGCTCCATCTCGCCTATCTGTCTCGTAAAATACTCAACCTGCTGATTGCCCTCATCACTATCCAACGCTCTAGACTCCTTTGCGGTACGTCTAGCAGTCCTTCCTCTACCTCTCCTCGACGGCTTCTAAACAATTCTCAAGGTAAGAATAATAGTAGATATCAAAGAGACAGATAGTATAATCACACAAGCCACAGAGTAATCAAAAATCAAATCAAAACTCTATGCCTAGACTCGAGTGTGATCAAAGGAAAACGAGCCTATCCCAGTTTAAGCTCTGATACCAAAAATGTCAGGCCCCGTGCTAATCACTCAAGATTAACGCACAAACAAGCACATAATCACGGAAGCGTAAAACAGGGCTTAAAAATTTTTCGAAATAAATTGGGCCTGAACTCAAAACATCCTTCAAAATATTCATATTCAAAATATGAACTAACACAAACTCAAACAATACAGGTAACATCAAATCTCAAATCAGATACAGATCCCCAAATACATTGCAACACAGGGCATCCCCTGGTTCAATACATAATATATAAACTGGGACTCAAGGAAATGGGGATCGACCAGCTGGCGCTCCACTCGGTCTAGCTTGGTTACCTGTAGATCCTGAAAATGGGTAACACAGACCCAAAAGACACAAAAGCAGGAAAAGAAATACGAGGTCAAGCCTCAGTACGAAGAGCCATCAAAATAGCAAATCATGCAACATGCTATAAATCAATGCTATGAATTGCATGAGGCATCAAGGAATCGGTAATCAAGACCAGTGTATCAACTGGAAAATCATCTCACATCGAGCCTCCATACCACGGTGTATCAATCGGGAAATCATCGGTCCGTGATCTTCGGGGCCCGTCAGCCCATCACAGCTCGGTGGTAGACACTCGAATCCGGCAGTCACCACTCTCTGTCGGCCAGTCACAACGTGGCTCTCAATCAGGACATCAATCAATCAATCTGTCTCAAGATGTATACATGAATGCCATCCAATAATCAATTCTAAATGCATACAATAACTATACGTGAAAACAAAACATCAATAACCAAATCAGGTAACATCTGTTCACGTAATTCAGCCATCAATTCAACACAGAATTCATAACATGAAATATAGCCATGTCCACGCTCAAAGCTGTTAGAGCTGCTCAATTCGTACCTCTTGTAGCTTAAATCTACCTCAACAGATTTCTCAAGGCTGGCACTTCCTGGAAGCTGAAATCCAAAAGACAAAGAGAGCTGAAGAAGTCTCGGGTTTCACTTGGCGAAGATAATCAAACAACACTACTACCTCACGATCCTCTCCAAGGTCGAATTACAGCCTCAAATGGGTAGCAATCGAAAGAGCAACTCAAGGAGAATCCAGCGCCACCAATATCGTTCAAAACAACGGTTGGAATTGACAGAAATCTAGAGAAGAAATGTTCGGGTGAACAGTAGCTATCGAGGGTTTGAAGATGGAGATAAGAAATATCGGGTGGAAAAATGCTCTAAGTGTCGCTCAACACTTATATATATTAATCTCCATACAACAGCTGCTGTTCCCCTAAACCAGACGTTAGGTAATGCTACAGTAGAAATCTTACAACTGAATCCACGTTTCTTCTCAACGGGAACAGCCGACACCAACAGACGTTGCACTTCAATTACACAACCTCAAACGACGCCGTACCAATTAATCAAAACGACGCCGCGGCACTCCAACAGCTGAGAACAAATCTCTCGTGAAACAACCAACAGCTGAATCTAAAATAATATCAAAATGACGACGTATCAGGGTTCCCGCTAACAAAGGTAAAACGACGTCGCCTCACTATCAGCAGCTGGTCACTCAAACCAACAGCTGATCACTCTACTGAATAAAATCCCTTGCAAGGGCAACGGCTGATTAGCTCTAGAACATCAGCAGTCAACTCCTCAGGGTTGACCAACACGTGGCGTCATCTCGTTCAATCTCACGTCCGTGCAACAACTTCCAACAAATTCCTCTCCAGCTGATGACCAACACAACCAACAGCTAATACAAAGCGTTAACGCTAACTGCTTCTTGCCGCTACACACTCACTGCTGACTTCCTCACGTAATAGCTCACAACTGATCACGCCACTACTGAAATACCAACAGCTGAATTTCCCGCAAGCGTTCGCATAAAAATGCTGTTGGCTTTACTTCTCCCAGCGATAAACCTTACTGCTGAAACACTACTGGGATCATTTCCCGCTAGCAAGAATGCAACTGCTGAACTCCCATTTCCAGAAGTCTGAACTTCACAAACCAAACTTTATGAAATTCGAAATCCCAAAAATCTTGTGACTGATTCTAAGAAAAACTGATTAATCACTGTTCGAATTTCTCAATCCTCACAGTTACAGCTAGCAATAACAGACCAGTGTGTCCTAAGTGTCAGAAGACACCCTGTTCAATGCAGACTTGGACAGAAGGTCTGCTTCAGATGTGGGTTGCCAGGGCATATCATGAAGAATTGCCCAAATTCAAGGCAACTGGTGACCAGTAGAGCCTACACGATGACAGCTGATCAAGACAACCCAGACTCGATAGTAGTCACAGGTAAGATTATGATTGCTGGTTTGCCTTCTATGGATTTGATAGATTCAGGAGCTACTCACTCCTTTATAGCAGCCAAGTTTGCTAAGAAGTTACCCATTAAGCCTGATCAAGTAGCTATAGGCTATTGTGTAACAGTACCTTCGGGAGAAGAGTTAATATCCCATGACTTGTTCCGAGGTTTAGAACTTAGACTTCAAGGGCATCTGATTACTGCCAATTTAACTGTGTTACCAATGCCTGAGTTTGATATGATTTTGGGTGTAGACTGGTTGACTAAGTATGGGGTAGTGATATACTTTAAAATTCGAACAGTAGTGGTTAATCCGCCCAGAGGGGATCCATTTAAGTTTGAAGCCAATCATTTTTGTAGGATTCCCCATATTTTATCAGTTCTTAAGGCTCAACGCTGTTTGAGGAAAGGTGGGGAAGGATTTTTGATAAGTCTGTCTTCCTTAGCAACGACTAGTAAGTCCCAAATTTCAGATGTGGAGGTAGTAAGTGAGTTTCCCGAGGTTTTTCCAGAGGATATACATGGACTACCACCAGATAGGGAGCTTGAATTTTTGATTGACTTAGTTCCAGGAGCAGCCCATGTATCGAGACCACTTTATCATTTAGCTCCATCAGAGATGAAGGAATTAAAGGAACATATACAAGATTTGTTAGATAAGGGATTTATTATACCAAGTACTTCCCCCTAGGGAGCCCCTGTTCTTTTCGTTAGGAAGAAGGATGGAGGTTTGAGGTTGTGTATAGATTATATGGAGCTGAATAAGCTGACCATTAAGAATAAATATCCCCTTCCTAGAATTGAGGATCTTTTTGACCAATTGAAAGGATCAATAGTCTTTTCTAAGATTGATTTAAGTTTTGGTTACCACCAGTTAAATATTAAGGCAACAGATATATATAAAACAGCCTTCAGAACTCGTTATGGTCACTATGAGTTCTTAGTAATTCCTTTTGGACTTACGAATGCTCCATCAGCTTTCATGGATTTAATGAATAGAGTTTTCCGACCATTTCTGGACCAATTTGTAGTTGTGTTCATAGATGACATCTTAGTGTATTCTAAGACCAGATTTGAGCATGTCGACCATTTGAGGACAGTGCTTCAAGATTTTAAGAATAAGCATTTGTTTGCTAAATTTAGCAAGTGTGACTTCTGGTTGGAGAAAGTAGCATTCTTAGGTCATATTATATCTAAGGATGGATTAGAAGTTGACCCAGCTAAGGTAGAAGCTGTTCGTGACTGGCCAGTACCAAGATCTGTTTCAGATAAGGAGTTTCTTGGGTTTAGCCGGATATTATAGGCGATTTATCCAAGGATTTTCTAAGATAGCTGTTCCCTTGACCTCGCTAACAAGAAAGCTTGTTAAGTATGAATGGACTCCAAAATGTCAAAACAGCTTTGACAAGTTGAAGCAAGCACTGATAGATGCCCCTGTGCTAACCATGCCATCCGATCAAGGAAAGTTTGTCATCTATCCAGATGCGTCTAAGATGGGTCTAGGTGTTTTACTGATGCAGGACCGTAGAGTGATTTCCTTTGCTTCCAGACAACTTATGGATCATGAGAAGAATTATCCTACGCATGACTTAGAGCTGGCAGCTGTAGTATTTGTCCTTAAGATTTGGAGACATTATCTCTATGGAGAAAAAGTGCAAAATATTCACTGACCATAAGAGCCTCAAATACTTCTTCACCCAGAAGGAACATAATATGAGGCATAGGAGATGGCTAGAGCAAGTAAAAGATTATGATTGTAACGATCCGCTATCATCCAGGAAAGGATAGCGTGGTAGCTGATGCTCTAAGCAGGAAGTTTGTTGGATTAGCTCAACTCTCTGTCCAGAGACCGTTGGCGTATGATATAGACAAGTCTGGAATAGAAGTAGTGCCCAGTGGTAGTACTATGGTTTTGACAGATCTCTCCATAAGGTCAAATCTGATAGATCAGATTCGTGATGGACAACCAAAAGATGAGCAACTTCAGAAGTGGGTCAAACAAGATAAATAGAGAGGTAGTACCTCTAATTTTCTGAAGGAGGAATAATCAGATATTTGGGAAGAATCTGGGTGCCCCAAGTAGACACCTTGAGATCAGATTTGATGACGGAGGCCCATACAGCTCCATATTCTGTACATTCGGGAAGTACTAAGATGTAAAGGACCTCCACAAGTTGTATTGGTGGCGAGGAATGAAGCGAGACATTGCCAGATTTGTCTCTGAGTGTCTGACTTGTCAATTGGTGAAAGCTGAACACCAAAGACCAGCAGGATTATTGAAGCCACTGCCTATTCCAGAATGGAAATGGGAGTGTATAGCGATGGATTTTGTAGTTGGTCTACCCAAGAATTTCAATGATATAACTCCATTTGGGTTATAATAGACAGACTCACTAAGTCTGCTCACTTCTTACCAGTTAATACAACATACGATGTGAGCAGATATGCAGATTTGTATGTAAAGGAAATAGTGAGACTGCATGGTGTTCCAGTCTCCATAGTATCGGATAGAGATCCGAAGTTTACGTCAGCTTTATGGAAAAGTTTGCATAGAGCTTTGGGTACGAAACTGACCTTTAGCACAGCCTTTCACCCCCAGACAGATGGACAATCTGAAAGGGTGATTCAGATTTTAGAAGATTTGCTCAGAGCTTGTATTGTGGATTTTTCAGAAGGTTGAGATTTAAAGCAACCATTGGTAGAATTTGCGTACAATAACAGTTTCCAAGCATCTATCCAGATGGCTCCATATGAAGCTCTCTATGGCCGCAAATGTTGAACACCTCTTCACTGGGATGAAGTTAGTGAGAGATTTGGTTTAGGACCAGATGTAGTGGAGCAAACAACAGAAGCTGTTAGAAAGATAAGAGAGCGAATAAAAGCTGCTCAAAGCAGACAGAAGAGTTATGCAGATAATAGAAGAAGAGAGCTGAGTTTTGAAATCGACGATCATGTATTTCTGAGAATTGCTCCAATGAAAGGAGTAATGCGTTTTGGGAAGAAAGGAAAGCTTAGTCCAAGATATATCGGACCTTATGAGATTTTTTAGAAAGAATAGGAACGCTACCTTATCGTTTAGCACTGCCCCCGCAGCTGTCAGCAGTGCATGGAGTTTTTCATGTTTCAGCTTTGAGGAAGTATATTCCTATCCCTTCGCATGTCCTAAGCCATGAGCCAATCCAGTTAGCGCCAGATTTAAGTTACGAAGAGAGACCCGAGAGGATTCTTCTTCGAGAAGTTAAAAAGTTAAGAAACCGTAGCATTCCTATGGTTAAGATGCAATGGTCTAACCAATCTGAGCGAGAAGCTACTTGGGAGACAGAAGCTGATATGCTTAACATTTACCCATATCTATTTGGTAAGTAAATTTCGGGGACGAAAAATTTTAATAGGGTAGAGTTGTAACGCCCCAAAATTCATAGGATCACATATATGAATCTTATTTACTTCAAGGGTCAAAATGACAATTTAAATGTTAGCATAAGCTGATTTTACTAATTTCAAAAATGAGGTACGACGCAGCAAGTTCCCACAGATGTCACTCCAAGTGCAATATACGAGCAGATTTTAGAAATCTGTTGAAAATAATTTTAAGGAGAACAAAATGGTTTCTTTTAGAAAGTATTTGGTAGATTTGTAAACTAAAATATTGATAGGGAAATTTTATTAAAATTTCATAACTTTAGGTAAGGTGTGTCATGCTTGATGATTACAACTCACCTTCCACTAATCCCTCCCATAAAAATACTTGTTTTGAAGGAAAAGTTTATTTTCACTTACAAAGAAAACTCTTTTGTGTTCTCTCAAATATTTTAAAAGAAGCTCGTTGTGATTGCTTGAGGAGGAGGAACTCTGCAGGAATCAACTACCGTTGTAAAGCTCAGTTCAAAGTGTCAGGCCCCGTTCTAATCAACAAAGATTACAGCACAATTAAGCACATAATAACGGAAGCGTAAAAACAGGGCTTAAAAATTTTCGAAATAATTTGGGCCTGAACTCAAATCGTCATTCAAAATATCAATAATCAAAATACGAGTTAAATCAAACTCATACAAAAACAGGTAACATCAAATATCAAATCAGATACAGATCCCCAA
>KQ987745.1:78051-132658 GCA_001598015.1 Dorcoceras hygrometricum
CCAATCGACTAGGAACGAGTTTAGAATACACAGTGACTATTAGATGTGTTTCATGATAGCCATCATATCCACTATCACATCTAACATACACTATGGTGCATTCTAGGTCTTTATCCAACACAATTATTAACATTATAAAATAATGAAAATAAAGAATGCCATAAAAGAAATGCGAATTTCAAAAATAAAGATCGTTATACAAAGAGTCAATAAAACCCACACGCCACAAGTTGGCTAGTTGGGCATCTACTCTAACAATCAACGCATCAGATCCCTCTCCAGCTGATGACCAACAGAACCAACAGCTGACACAAAGCGTTACACCCAAAACGCTGTCGTTCCAACTTATCCAAACGACGTAGTTTCATTACCCGCTAAGAAATACTCTAACGAAACCAACAGCTGGTTCCTACACACTCACATCTTCCAGCGTTACCCCACAGCTGAACAAATCTCTTGCAATGAAACAGCTGTTTTGCGCTACAACACCAGCAGTCAACTCTGCTGGGTTGACCAACACGCGACTGCTGATCACATCCTCGCGCTAACAGATCTCAGCCAACACAATTGCGTTTGATCGCTACAGTACCGTTGACCTTCGTTGACATCTGAATTACCCTACCCCTCAGCAGTAAATCCAAATCGTTGACTTTCACCACTTAGCGTAGACATCTGATCCTCCAGCTGCTACCAACAGCTGAAAATTCCGAAAAACACCAAAATCTGAAACCTGATTCAACCAAATACTCCGAATCCAGAAATCTGAAAATTACAATCCAGACTTCACTACAATTCCTCAAAATCTGAAATTCAAAATCCCCAAAATCTCTTGACTAATCCTATGCAAAACTGATTAATCACTATTTGAATTTCTCAATCCTCACATTCTCCCCAACTTAAGAGATTTCATCCTCGAAATCAAAGGCAAAAACAGGGGCAGAAACAATCAAACATTCAAATCGAAACACAAAAAACTAAGAAAACTCGAATCAAAGCTTTGAAATTACCTGAAATTCTCACTGTCAGTGCTCAAATAGATGAGGCCAGTCTTGTCTCATCTTCTCCTCAACCTCCCAGGTAGCTTCTTCTCGGCCATTCTTACTCCATTGGACCATCACCAATGGAATTATCTTGTTCCTCAACTGCTTCTCCTTCCTATCCAGAATCTGTACTGGATATTCCACATAGCTCAAGGCAGAATCCAGCTCAACTTCGTCGGTTCTCAAAACATGGGAAGGATCTGGCTCATATTTCCTCAACATTGACACATGAAAAACATCATGTATCGCTGCTAACTCATCAGGCAGCCTCAATCTATAAGCCAACTGTCCAATCCGCTCAATAATCTCAAAAAGACCAACGAATCTAGGAGCCAATTTGCCCTTAAATCTGAATCTCATAACACTCTTGAAAGGAGAAATCTTAAGAAACACACGATCGCCAACCTCAAACTCTAACGGTCTACGTCTTCGGTTAGCATAGCTGGTAAATCTATCTTGTGCAGCCTTCATCCTACTCCGAATCAAATCAATCTGATCTTTCATGTGCTGCACAAATTTAGGGGTAGAAATCTGTTTCTCACCAACCTCTTCCCAACATATTGGAGATCTGCACTTGCGACCATACAAAGCTTCAAATGGAGCCATCCCGATAGTCACTTGGTAGCTGTTGTTATACGAAAACTCGACTAAGGACAAGGAATCCTGCCAGCCACCATTGAAATCCATCAGCATTGCACGCAACATATCTTCTAAAGTCTGAATGGTCCGCTCAGACTGACCATCTGTCTGTGGGTGATAGGCTGTACTCATAGCCAATCTCGAACCCATCGCTAACTGCAAGCTCTTCCAAAATCGAGATGTGAATCTTGAATCTCTATTGGACACTATCGAAACAGGCACTCCATGCAATCTAACCACATGGTCGACATACAACTTCGCCAATTTTTTCATCGAACACCTCATCATAGGGAATGAAATGGGCTGACTTTGAGAGTCGATCAATCACCACCAAAATCGCATCGCATCCCTTACTCGATCGAGGTAAATGAGTCACAAATCCATGGCGATGTGCTCCCAATTCCATTGAGGCACTTCTAATGTAACGCCCAGCCATTTATATAGTCCACAATTAGAAAGTTATGAGATTTGAGGGATTACATTGAAATTCTATTCCATTCGCTTGAATTTCAGATTTCATGATTTAGTGATTTCAGCTTTCTATATTGAATTAAGTTTCAGCTTTTACTTGATATCAGCTGTCACTCTATGATAAGTTGAGATTCAGATATTAGAATGCGATTGCAGCAGCTGTTTAGCCGGTTTTTGCAAGCCAATCGAATCCTTCTTTTTAAGTAAAATGGTTCGGTTTAATGCATCAGATTTCTCTTTAAAAGGAGTAGCACTTTTAAAAATATTTGAGCATCTTGATTAAAACGTGTTTCTTCCTTAGGCATTTGAAATCATATATATATAGAATGTTAGACACATCATGCATCATTATTTTCAAATCAAAACACTTCCAAAAGCAAGCGATGCTCTCTATCAAAGAAACCGGGCGAAAGTCTTTTAAAGCTTTTTGAAGGAGACGAGCGATGCGTACTTAATTTGCTAGGCTTCATCAGTTATTGTGTTACAGAATCAGGCAAGTAAAATCTGTTTCTTGCTCACTCAGTGAAAGCATATATTCAATTTTGTATGCATGTGTGTTTGAGTTTTAAAGGATTTGAAGTTTTGCTATGGCTGTTCTTCAAATAAAAGTATGTTCATGCTCTGTTTTTACAAAGGTACGCGTTTACTGTATTTTGATTCAGAAAAGATTTTAGAAAATTGTTTGATGATGTTCATCCAGTAGTTTCTTGAGTTTTCTAAAGATTATTCTTCGAATCAGCTTAAAAGTAGCTTATTCGATAATTTACAGAATTTTCTTGAGATATTTTGATTTCTTCCGACAAGGAAACCATCATTATTCATGTTGATTCTTATGGTTAAGTCTGAAGTCTGGTTCTTAAACCACCACTGATATTCTACGTTGAAAATATTCTAAGTATAGATTTCAGCAGTTGCATTGTTTCGCCATCAGATGTTGTATTGTTTTGTCATCAGCTGTTGCATTGTTATTGTTCAACTGCTGTCAGCTGTTGTATTGTTTCGTAATCAGCTGTTGCATTGTTATTGTTCAACTGTTGTCAGCTATTTCATTGTTTCGTAATCAGCTGTTGCTTTATTTGTTTTTAGCAGTTGTTTTCTTTTGTCATCAGCTGTTGCTCTTGTTAGTGTTCAGCTGTTGGTTTGTTCAACACCTGAAATTCTTTGTTAAGTTACGTTGACTGTTGAGTTGACCAACTGATAACTAAAGTATTTCGTTTTGCCAACAGCTGAATTCCTTCGTTTAAGTTGTGTTGACGCCTGAGTTGACCAATCCTATTTCATAGTTACAGCTGTTCACTATTCAAACAGTATCCCAAGCCACGTCTGTTTCTTACGCTAACGACATCGTTTCATTTAACACATCTGTTTCAATGTTAGCGGATATCCTTACAGCTGAGTTGTTTATTCTTCCTCGTGACGTCTGTGTTCAGTCAGATGTTACTTGTTCATTTTCACTTCAATTCTAAAGAATTATTTGATTCATTTGACAGATTCAAGTAGTATTTTTATTCAGTTTTCATCTTCGCAAGTATTACAGAGAATTCTTGAAGTGTTCCTGAACATCATTGAACAACCAAAAACCAGTAAATCGTACTAGAAAGAAAGAAAACAGATTTACGAAAGAAAGAAAGAGCAGAAAGATTATGTTTATGAAAAGTTTTAAGTTATGACTTTGGCAACAAATGGTCCCCAGAGGAAGGGTGAGTGCGCGGCTGACGAACCGTGTGCCCTTTCAACCAGAGGAAGGATAAGGATTACAGATTGACGGATCTGTATATCCCTTCACCATGAGCTAAATGCTAAGAGACTGATATCAGGAGTTTGATCAAACGAATTGGACCAAATGTACAAGTGTCTTTGTCATAATTTCAGAAAATAAAGAAAGAGCACAAGTGTGATTTTAATCACAGCTCAAAGAAAGTTTAAAGGAAAAGATTTCAGAATGTTTTATGCTTATGCTTTCATTTGATTCAGCTATTACAGTTATGCTATTCAGCTTAATTATCCTTAGCTATTCAGATTTCAGATATGTATCAGTTGTTGTTTTCTTGCGTTAAGTGCCTTTGTTACTTCCAGATTTTACCTGCTGAGCCTTAGGCTCACTAGTTTTCATTGAGTGCAGGTAATGATCAGTGGGGAGCTGGATGGAGAGCAGCTGATCGGGTTGTTGTGTTTATCGTGGACAACCAGTTCCTTTGTGTATTTCAGATGTTGATATACTGAAATTCTAGTTAAGTTTTGTATAATAACAGGTTTCTAATTTCTTCATTTTGTAAGAAATCTGTACAGACTTTTGGTTAAACATGTATGCAGTTTCGTTCGAATTTCTATCAAACGTTTTTCAGTTCCGCATAAGTTATTAAGTCCAGCTGTGTAGTTAGTTCCGTGTTTCATATTCCTCACAGCTGATTCCCTTATTGATCATGTGTTGTGTTTATTCGTAATTTAGTCCAGAAATTTAGTAACGACTTGCGATATAACCCACAAAATTTTTAGGCCTTTTCAATTTGAACCCTAAACTTCAAATTTTATAGTAAGACAAGTCGGGCCGTTACAGTTGGTATCAGAGCATGGTCCTTGAGATAAACACACTTCCAGTCTGAACAGCTCTCTCCAACCGCTTCAAAATTTGTGAGTTTTATTTCATGTTCTAGCATAAAGTAATCTCTCATAATAGAATTGTGGTGGATTTGGGCTACCCTTACAGATATGTCAGGACGAGGTAGAGGAAGAAGAAGTTATACAGATGGAGACAGTGAGTCAGAAGGAGTGAATCCTGTTTTAACTAGTATGGCTCAGTTGTTAGAACATTTGGTTGACCAAACCACGCAAGGGAATGGTCAATCTTCGGGGAGATTAGTTAGCCGAGAAGATCCTCAAGAGAAGTTCAGGAGACAGAGACTCAGGAGTTTTCTGGTTCTACTGATCCTCTTATAGCAGAAAGTTGGATTAAGTCCATGTAAGTGATCTTTTAATACTTGCATCTGACCGAACTGGAAAGGCCTCGGTGTGCAATTTACATGCTGAGAGGAGATGCCATGATTTGGTGGGAAGGAGCCAAGTTAACTATTGATTTGGAAATGCTCACCTGGGAAGAGTTTAACAGGGTATTTTTCGATCAGTATTTTACTGTTGATGTGAGGGAAGAACTACAGAGTGAGTTCCTGACTTTGAAACAGGAAGGGATGCCTATGCGGGATTATATCCGCAAATTTGAGAGAGGGTGTTATTTTGTTCCATTGATTGGAACCAATGTAGAGGTCAAGCTTCGTCACTTTATTAATGGGTTGAAGCCCATGATCAAACATGATGTTAGACTGGCAGAACCAGTAGATTATAGAGCAGCTGTGAATAAGGCTCTAAGGGCAGAGCAAGACTGGAAAGCGATAGAGGATGAGAGACAGCTGAAAATACAAGCTTTCCAGCAGAAGGATCGAAGACAATTCAAGAAACCAAACTACAATAACCAGCAAGGGTCTCAAGGAAAAGGGCCAATCGCTGCTCAACCCATCTCCGCTGTTCCTAATTCAGGGAATAGGCAGCCTTGCCCAACTTGTAAGAAGGGCATATGTGATGACAGCTGAAGAAGCTCCAGCTGATACCACGGTGGTGACTGGTAAGATTTCTGTCGCCACATGTCTACAATAGCGTTGCTAGATTCTGGTGCAACTCATTCGTTTGTATCAGATAGATTTTTTAAGAAATTTCCAATCAAACCCGAAAAGGTAGAAATAGGATTTTGTGTTCAGATTCCTTCGGGAGGAAGCATAGTAACCAATCGTGTTGTTCGTAATATAGAACTTAAGCTACAGGGAAATATTTTCTATGCAGATTTGATAGTATTGCCAATGCTTGAGTTTGATTTTATTTTGGGAATAGATTGGTTAACTAATGTATGAAGCTGTTATAAATTTTAAGCAGAGCTCTGTTGAAATTAAGATACCAGGTGGGAATTCCTTTTCGTTTAAAGCTGATAAATATGATTGTACTCCTAAGATAATATCAACTGTTAAGGCCCAGAGGTGTTTAAGAAACAGATGTCAAGGATTTCTAGTAAGTACTATATCGACAGAACAAGATAAGAAAACTAAGTTGGAAGAGGTAGAAGTCTTGAGAGAATTTTCAGATGTCTTTCCAACAGATGTCTTCGGTTTGCCTCCAATACGTGAATTAGAATTCACTATCGATTTAGTGCCAGAAGCTGCTCCAGTTTCTAAGCCTCCGTATAGACTTGCTCCCAAGGAAATGAAAGAGTTAAAAGATCAGATCCAAGATTTATTGGATAAAGGTTTATCAGACCCAGCACTTCGTCATGGGGAGCTCCAGTGCTGTTCGTAAAGAAGAAGGATGGAAGTATGCATCTGTATATAAACTACAGAGAGCTGAATAAGTTAACGATTAAAAATAAGTATTCTCTTCCGAGGATTGATGATTTGTTTGATCAGCTACGAGGAGCTGCTGTATTTTCGAAGATAGACCTAAGCTCTGGTTACCATCAGCTGCGAGTTAAAGAAGCAGACGTATATAAAACAGCCTTTAGAACCATATATGGCCATTTTGAGTTCTTAGTTATGCCATTTGGATTAACTAATGAGCCATCAGTTTTTATGGATTTAATGAATAGTGTATTCCAACCTTTCCTAGACAGTTTGACATCGTGTTCATAGATGATATACTTATTTATTCTAAGAACAGATGTGAGCACGAAAACCATCTTAGAGAAATTTTGCAGATTTTAAGAACTAAGCGATTGTTTGCTAAGTTTAGCAAATTTGAATTTTGGATTGAAAGAGTTGTATTTCTCGGTCATATTATTTCACGTAATGGAATAGAAGTAGATCCTTCTAAGGTAGAAGCTGTTAAAGAATGGCCTGTACCTAAGAGCGTAACAGAGTTCGTAGTTTCTTAAGACTTGCAGGTTATTACAGAAGATTTATAGAGGGATTTTCTAAGATAGCTGTTCCTCTAACAGCTCTGACTAAAAGAATGATAAGTATGATTGGACTCCTGAATGCCAATCCAATTTTGAGAAGTTAAAATTAGCATTAATACAAGCCCCTGTTTTGACGTTGTCAACAGAGAAAGGAAACTTTATAATTTATACAGATGCGTCGAAGATAGGTCTAGGAGCTGTTTTGATGCAAGATAAGAAGGTAATCACTTATTCTTCCAGACAGCTGAAGATTCACGAGAGAAACTATCCTACGCATGACTTAGAATTAGCAGCAGTTGTTTTCGCATTAAAGATTTGGAGATATTATCTTTATGGAGAAAAGTGCGAAATCTTCACAGACCATAAAAGCCTTAAGTATTTCTTTACCCAGAAAGAGCTGAATATGAGACAAAGGAGATGGCTTGAATTCGTTAAAGATTATGACTGTGTAATCAGCTACCACCCAGGAAAAGCTAACGTAGTAGCAGATGCGTTAAGCAGAAGAAACGTGGGTTTAGCTCAAATCTCAATTCAGATTCCTTTAGCGTTGGAGATTAACAGATTTGAACTGGAAATAGTTAGGAAGGAGAATGCTGCTAAGCTATCAGTTCTTACGATTCAGTCTAATTTGAAGGATCGTATTCGAGAGGGTCAAGCAAAGGATGATCAGCTTCAGAAATGGAAGAAACAAGATGAAAACAGAGGAGGTAAGCTGTGAGGGCCCGTTATCCTAATCATAATTTATTAACATGCAATTAGGATTAATTCATAAACAGCGGAAAAACGGGTTAAAATTTTCGTGCTTTTTGAGCCTGTAACAGTTTTCGGCATGACCTCCCCGTAAATCGGACATACCAGAAAAATCAAATATTGAAAATAACTCAAATATATTCTCAGCAAACATAACAAGCCAACTGTCACAAGAAAATCTCACCAAAATAGCATAAAGCCGATGTGGCTTGCTAAATACAGACTACGGTACAAAACCAACGTCAATTATATACATACTATCTGGGAGACAACAAATATATACCCAAAACAAATGAGCCCACTCTCACGGAGCTCTGGTACTTCCTGACGCCTCCTCTCTAGCGCCTAAAGTAGATCCACCTGTACTCCCTGCCATGTCCACACACAAAGACACGACAGCCCCTTTCGGGGTCAGTAACCCGAGTACGAGACATCAAAGAAAATCACAACGTAAGACACAGAAATGCAATGATGCCGTGCATGAATGCAATGCATGTACAGGTGCAAACATATCAGGATATCAGGAATCAACAAATCGATATACCAAGTCAATATGCTCGAGCTGGTTCACAAGTCAGTGAACCGTGTCAAGGATATGGCTCCACGCCCGAAGCCAGTAACTACCTAAACCGGACCGAATCAGGGTGTCCAAAATCCACATGACACTCATCATCATAATATCATATAAAGATCTCAACCGAATATCACGGTTATCAAAGGTAGATAGGCTCAATATGATATGTTCAGTAGCATTGATGTGACTGACTAAAATCAAATGTGTGTTATATTTTATTTTGCACATCAATTACTAACTGATAAGATGCAAGTCAGCATATAATCACGTAATTCAACAAATAACAAATAAATCATACACAATCCCATCACAAGTCTCTGTCAGACATTGTGAAATTAAATGATCTCTACGTACCTCAATTCAGCAAATACCAATAATTCTAGGCTCAAGAACTCCTGAATACTCCAAGTTCAGATAGATAACCTGAATATCAATTTAAATGACCTTAAATCATAGAAATCATTGTAAATGCCTAAAAGTCGCATATTTCTTTTGGCCATATTCAATACTACTTCCCAAATCATATAAAGTCTACTTATTTCTTATCTTATCGAATTTATTTTCGAACTATGTTCCAAAGCCCGATCAATACCTTGACTTGAAGTCAATCTTTAACCTACAATTACAATTACGAACAATATCAGTATCATATATTAAAATCGAGTTCGTCGACATAAAAGCTGGAAACAGGGCTGAATATAAACCTCCTCGGCCTGAAAATACAAACTCCGGCGACAACAGGCGGCGGCGGCCTCCGGCGAGTTTTTGACTGGCGCGACAAAAATTAACAAACTTGGTATCAAAACGTAGGTCTCGTCAAGCTTTATACGCTAGAAGAAGGAATTGTGAAATACCAGAGTCGGTTGTGGGTACCATGCACAGATGATTTGCACACAGAGATAATGAATGAAGCCCACAACGCACCGTATTCAATTCACCCAGGAGGAAAAAAGATGTATAAAGATTTGCAACATATGTTCTGGTGGCCAGGGATGAAGAGAGATATAAGTAAGTTTGTTTCTGAATGTTTAACATGCCAGCAAGTTAAAGCAGAGCACCAGAGACCAGCTGGAATGTTAAAGCCTCTTCCTATACCTGCACGGAAGTGGGACAGCATCGCGATGGAATTTGTTATGGGATTGCCAGAACAGTCCATGGATTTAATGCTATTTGGGTTATCGTTGATAGGCTAACCAAGTCAGCACACTTTCTACCTGTTAAGACAACATATGATTTGAGTAAATATGCTGAATTATATGTTAAGGAAATAGTCAGACTACACGGGATTCCAAGTTCTATAGTATCAGATAGGGATCCGAGATTTACATCTAGATTCTGGATAAGCCTACACAAAGCTTTGAGAACTAAATTAACCTTCAGTACAACGTTCCATCCACAAACAGATGGACAATCAGAAAGGGTTATTCAAATACTGGAGGATCTGTTACGTGCATGTGTTCTCGACTATGCAGATAGTTGGGATACCAAGTTACCATTATTTGAGTTTGCCTATAATAATAGTTACCAAACTTCAATAGAAATGTCACAATACGAAGCTTTGTATGGTAGAAAATGTCGATCACCGATACATTGGGATGATGTAGGTGAAAGAACAGAAATAGGACCAGATATTGTAGAAAAGACTGATGAAGAAATTAAGAGGATACGTGAACAAATGAAGACTGCACAAAGTAGAAAGAAGAACTACGCAGATAGCCATCGCAGAATACTGGAGGATCTGTTACGTGCATGTGTTCTCGACTATGCAGATAGTTGGGATACCAAGTTACCATTATTTGAGTTTGCCTATAATAATAGTTACCAAACTTCAATAGAAATGTCACAATACGAAGCTTTGTATGGTAGAAAATGTCGATCACCGATACATTGGGATGATGTAGGTGAAAGAACAGAAATAGGACCAGATATTGTAGAAAAGACTGATGAAGAAATTAAGAGGATACGTGAACAAATGAAGACTGCACAAAGTAGAAAGAAGAACTACGCAGATAGCCATCGCAGAGATCTGAATTTCGAAGTAGGAGATCATGTATTCCTGAAGATATCACCAATGAAAGGTGTTTTAAGATTTGGCAGAAAGGGAAAGCTGAGTCCCAGATTTATTGGACCATTTCAGATTTTAGAACGAATTGGGACTTTAGCTTATTGTTTAGCGTTACCTCCAGAAATGTCTGCTATTCACAATGTGTTCCATATATCAGCACTTAGAAAGTATATTGCGAATCCTTCGCATCTACTCAGTTATGAACCTATCCAGCTGTCGTCAGACTTGACTTACGAAGAGGTTCCAGAGAAGATTCTTGCAAGAGAAAACCGTAAGTTAAGAAATAGGACTATCCCTATGATCAAAATTCAGTGGGCAAATCACACTGAAAGAGAAGCTACATGGGAAGTTGAATCTGATATGCAGAGAAGCTATCCAAATTTGTTTAAGTAAGTAATTTCGAGGACGAAATTCTTTTAAGGGGGGTAGATTGTATGCCCAGCCATTTATATAGTCCACAATTAGAAAGTTATGATATTTGAGGGATTACATTGAAATGCCATTCTATTCGCTTGAATTTCAGATTTCATGATTTAGTGATTTCAGCTTTCTATATTGAATTAAGTTTCAGCTTTTACTTGATATCAGCTGTCACTCTACGATAAGTTGAGATTCAGATATTAGAATGCGATTGCAGCAGCTGTTTATCCGGTTATTGCAAGCCAATCGAATCCATCTTTTTAACTAAAATGGTTCGGTTTAATGCATCAGATTTCTCTTTAAAAGGAGTAGCACTTTTAAAAAGATTTGAGCATCTTGATTAAAACGTGTTTCTTCCTTAGGCATTTGAAATCATATATATATAGAATGTTAGACACATCAGGCATCATTATTGTCAAATCAAAACACTTCCAAAAGCAATCGGTGCTCTCTATCAAAGAAACCGGGCGAATGTCTTTTAAAGCTTTTTAAAGGAGATGAGCGGTGCGTACGTAATTTTCTAGGCTTCATCTGTGATTTTGTTACAGAATTCAGGAAAGTAAACTCTGTTTCTTGCTCACTCAGTGAAAGCATATATTCAATTCTGTATGCATGTGTGTTTGAGTTTTAAAGGATTTGAAGTTTTTCTACGATGTTCATTCTCCTTTACAAAGATACGTGTTTACTGTATTTTGATTCAGAAAAGATTTTTGAAAATGGTTTGATGATGTTCATCCAGTAGTTTCTTGAGTTTTCTACAGATTATTCTTCGAAGCAGCTTACAAGTAGCTTATTCGATCATTTCCAGAAATTTCTTGAGATATTTTGATTTCTTCAGACAAAGGAAACCATCATTATTCATGTTGATTCTTATGGTTAAGTCTGAAGTCTGGTTCTTAAACCACCACTGATATTCTACGTTGAAAATATTCTAAGCATAGATTTCAGCAGTTGCATTGTTTCGCCATCATCTGTTTTATTGTTTTCTGTTGCATTGTTATTGTTCAACTGCTGTCAGCTGTTGTATTGTTTCGTAATCAGCTGTTGCATTGTTATTGTTCAACTGTTGTCAGCTATTTCATTGTTTCGTAATCAGCTGTTGCTTTATTTTGTTGTCAGCAGTTGTTTTCTTTTGTCGTCAGCTGTTGCTCTTGTTACTGTTCAGCTGTTGGTTTGTTCAACACCTGAAATTCTTTGTTAAGTTACGTTGACTGCTGAGTTGACCAACTGATATCTAAAGTATTTCGTTTTACCAAATTCCTTCGTTTAAGTTGTGTTGACGCCTGAGTTGACCAATCCTATTTCATAGTTACAGCTGTTCACTATTCAAACAGTATCCCAAGCCACGTCTGTTTCTTACGCTAACGACATCGTTTCATTTAACACATCTGTTTCAATGTTAGCGGATATCCTTACAGCTGAATTGTTTCTTCTTCCTCGTGATGTCTGTGTTCAGTCAGATGTTACTTGTTCATTTTCACTTCAATTCGAAAGAATTATTCGATTAATTTGATAGATTCAAGTAGTATTTTTATTCAGTTTTCATCTTCGTAAGTATTACAGAGAATTCTTGAAGTGTTCCAGAACATCATTGAACAACCAAAACACGTAGATCGTACTAGAAAGAAAGAAACAGATTTATGAAAGAAAGAAAGAGCAGAAAGATTATGTTTATGAAAAGTTTTAAGTTATGACTTTGGCAACAAATGGTCCCCAGAGGAAGGGTGAGTGCGCGGCTGACGAACCGTGTGCCCTTTCAACCAGAGGAAGGATAAGGATTACAGATTGACGGATCTGTATACCCCTTCACCATGAGCTAAATGCTAAGAGACTGATATCAGGATTTTGATCAAACGAATTGGACCAAATGTACAAGTGTCTTTGTCATAATTTCAGAAAATAAAGAAAGAGCACAAGTGTGATTTTAATCACATCTCTAAAGAAAGTTTAAAGGAAAAGATTTCAGAATGTTTTATGCTTATGCTTTCATTTGATTCAGCTATTACCTGCTGAGCCTTAGGCTCACTAGTTTTCATTGAGTGCAGGTAATGATCAGTGGGGAGCTGGATGGAGAGCAGCTGATTGGGTTGTTGTGTTTATCGTGGACAACCCAGTTCCTTGTGTATTTCAGATGTTGATATACTGAAATTCTAGTTATAAGTTTTGTGTAATAACAGGTTTCTAATTTCTTCGTTTTGTAAGAAATATGTACAGAACATGTATGCAGTTTCATTCGAATTTCTATCAAACTTATTTCAGTTCCGCATAAGTTATTAAGTCCAGCTGTGTAGTTAGTTCCGTGTTTCATATTCCTCACAGCTGATTCCCTTATTGATCACGTGTTGTGTTTATTCGCAATTTAGTCCAGAAATTTAGTAACGACTTGCGATATAACCCAGATCAAAATTTTTAGGCCTTTTCAATTTGAACCCTAAACTTCAAATTTTATATTAAGAAAAGTCGGGTCGTTACATCTAAACTCTACAGCAAACCACTAGGTCTCATCCTCTCCGCCTTGACCTGCTGGCAATTCAAACACTTAGCAACAAAACCAGAAATGTCGCTCTTCATACCTGCCCACCAATAGTGAGACTTCAAGGCATGGTACATCTTCCTATCGCTCGGATGCACACTGTACTGACTACAATGCACTTCATTCATGATAGTTTATTTCAAGTCGATTAGGTTCGGAACCACCAATCTCCCTCGAAATCTCAGACACCCATCAGAAGCAACAGAAAAATCATCAGACTGACCACTTCGGGCTTTAATCCTCAACTCATGGATATAGGGATCAGTCCTCTACGCTTCCCTAATGTCACTCACAATATGCGGTTCAACCTGAATCGAAGAAACCAAGAAGTACTGATCATCCGACTGAAATCTCCAACCAGAAGTACTCAACTGCTCGTAGACTCTCGAGACACTCAAAGATGCTAACATATCAGGATGGGCTTTCCTACTCAAAGCATCGGCTATTAAGTTCATCCGCCCAGGTTGATACTAAATGTGAGACCTGTGTTTTAACAATCAGATGTTGGTATGTTAGTTGCGATGATCAACAGAGAGAACTAAGGGACTTTGAAGCGACGACGTTTTGTGAGCAGGAACCAGCTGTTGGTTTCCTTAGCATGTTTCATAGCGGGTAGCGAAACTACGTCATTTAGATAAGTTGGATCGACAGCGTTTTGAGTGGAGCACTTTGTATCAGCTGTTGGTTATGATAGACATCACCTGTTGAGAGATCTCATGCGTTGTGACTGCTGGTTTGTGAATCAGTTGTTGGTAGCAAGGTGACGTGTTCCTCTGCGACGTCGTTTGGTTAAGTTGGTGAGATGCCGTTTAGTCTTAGCGTTGTTTGAAAGATTCAACTGCTGGTTGTTATATTAGCGATAGGCAAAAGCTGATGCGCGATTTCAGCTGCTGGTTGGGAATATTAGTTGTGACAACTGATTTTGTCGGTGAATCTATTCATGTTTCTATCTGCTGATTGAATAGTGTATTTAAGAGAAGACTTGGTCTTCGATTGTTTAACAGATCCCATACTTAGAAATATTTCCCGATAGAAAATCTTGTCGCAAACCCTAGCTACTGTTCACAGTAACCTTTTCCGTCCTAATTTCCGGTGGTAGACAACTCCGACGAGAGTGAGAGTGGTAGCGTTGGACTCCTCTCGCTAAGGGGCTTTGTTCTATACCTCTTTAGAAAGCTTTGGAGGAGCTGGAAGAGGAACGCATGATCGCTAAGACACCTCCCTTTTGTAGTTTTCTAGCATAAGCGTTCACTGCCGTGCCAGTAGTTTCATTGGGGTAAGTAAAGATGCTACCTTTAAGCTTTGTTAGAGATTTCCGTTGAGTTAGGAAGGTAGATGAGAGCTGGTGGAGTTGTAGCTCCCAGCTGCTGTTATTTTACGTTTCGGCTTTTGAGCAATGGCTTGTGTTGATATAGCAGGTGACAGATCTGTGTTGCTCGGACTTGATTGTAGCAGCTGTGTGTGGTAATTATAGCTCAGAAGCTGGTGAGGTACGAATGTTGAGCTTATATTACGGCTGGAATTGGCATGGATATTATGTTTGATTGCTGTGTTTGCATTGCTTGTTGTTTTATATGCTGTTCAGCTGTTGCATTGCATACGCATGATCATTTTCATTTCAGCTGTTGTAGCCGTGCTTTGTTGTTGCTCTGTTTTATTACCAGGATGCGAGGGCGAGCGGCAATACCGCACTCTCATCTCCCTGCTGGTCTGTTAGCCCTCATGCACCGAGTGGTTAACTAACACAGTTCATGGGTTACAGTTCATGGGTTGGGCAACAGAAGGTTGAGCTTTTGATGCATCTGGTATTCAGGTGTGGTGTAAAGATGAGCGGGTAATTCCCGTGTGCTTGTACACACACCAGTGGCCACTAACTATTCTTCACAGAATCTGTTGTCAGCTGTTGAATTCTTTGGCTCCCTTTCTTGGTTGTAGCCTTCGGCTGTTGCATTTGTTGGGATTGGTCCGGATCCGCACCCCGGCAGGCAGCGGAAGAATAAAATAGAGTACCGGGATGCGATCAATACGAAAAATTAATGTCGTTTTGATTAGTTGATGCGGCGTCGTTTTTATGTTCTTTTGAGAATACAACGTCTGATGGTTGCTGCTGGTTTCGTTGAGAGGAAGAGTTGATGTCTGTTGTGAGCAACCGCTGGTGTCTGTTGTAAGATACCTACTGTTTCGATGTCTGCTGATTTTGGTGAGCAGCAGCTGGTGGATTGAGAGATATATAGATAAGTGTTGATCGACACTTAGAAGTATTCTGAACCCGATATTTCTTATCTCCATTTGCAAACCCTCGTTAGCTACTGTTCACCGTAACCCAATTCCGCCGATTGCCGCCGCTTTCCGCCGTTGTTCTGAGTGATATTGGTGGCGATGAATTCCTTGTGACTTCCTCTTTCGATTTCTACCCTTTGGAGGCGGTAGATTGGCCTTGAAGAGGATCACGAAGTAGCAGTGTTGCTCGATTATCCTTGCCCAGTGGAGCCTGAGAATTCCCCCAGCTCTTTTGAGCTTTTGGGTGAGTATCCTTTGTTGTTTTAAGTATTAGTTCAGCTGTTGATACCTACGTAGATGTATATAACTAGAGATTAGTCCTGACCGTAGGTACTAAGGGGATTCGACTTAGTGTTGAACTGATTTATGCGATGCTTTAGCAGATTTCAGCTTCTAGGAATCTTCTGCCGTGGTTGAGGAAACCCGGAGAGATCTGTTGCCTAGGCTGTGTAGTTGCCGCGCCCTGTCCTAAATATGTTGAGGTAGAAATCAGCCGTTGAAGGTATGATTGAGCGACCTTTGCAGCTTTGAGCTTGGACATGGCTATACTTCATGTTATGAAATCTGCCTGCATTGATGGATGCATTTACGTGGAACAGACTGATGATTTATATGATTTTATGTTATGTTTTCACGTATGAATTATTGTATGCATTGATATTGATTATTGATTGGCATTCATGCATACATATTGAGCCTGACAGATTGATTGATGACCTGATTGAGAGCCACGTTGTGACTGAGAATCGCACTTTGGATGATGTCCACACAATTCGCTTCAACGAATTCCGCAAGCATGTCTTAGCGCAAAATGCATCTATCTTTGTTGGCTTGGCGGACGTTCGGAAGGAAGTACAAGACATCAATGCAAAGGTGGACATCATGGCTGATCGTTTAAATGCTATTCAGAAGGATGCTGAGGCAACCAAGGAAGCCCATTCCCACCAGATTCTTGAATTCCATAGTCAGGCACAAGAGAATCATGCTGTGATTCATGCCCAGCTCAGTGAGCTCGTTGATTATATCCATAGGGGCCGTGCTGACAAAAAGGGGGAAATAAGTGGCAGCCGAGGACCTCAACAGCCTGCTGGTACTCAAATTACAGGCAGTGCAGTTACTCCTTCTTTTGAGAAAAGAGTTAAAATGGCTCAGCAGCGTATTGTTCAAACAGTTATCAATGCTGATGCTGCTAACAGAGAAAGTCAAGAGGCGGCAGAGAGAGACAGGGAACGAAGAAGAAGAGAGGCAAAGTCTTTGAAGAGAAGGAGAAAAGATTAAATTTTCTTTCTGCTGATAATCTTTGTACAAATCCTATGTACAATTTTTGTTGCTGAAGGTTTTGTCATCACCAAAAAGGGGGAAATTGTTAGAACAATATTTATTAAGTTTTGGTGATAACAAAAAGACAAAATGGATTATTCGATCTGTTGCCTACAAGTGCTATTTCAGCAGATGGAGTCTTCATGAGGATTCAGCAGATGAGTTGCTTTTTAGTCTTCAGCGTGTTTTGCTAAGAAGTATAAAACGACGGCGTTTTGATAAGTTAGAACGACGTCGTGGAGTGCACAGTATAGTTTCAGCAGATGAAGTGTTCAGCAGATACTTTGTTGAAGAAGTTCAGCAGTTGGTTTAGTATATTTGTTGAAGATTGGTAAACGACAGCGTATTGGATAAGTTGCAACGACAGCGTTTGAGTTAGTTGGAACGACAGCGTTTTGGATTAATTCAGCAGAAGCATTCTTTAGTTGTTTCAGCAGATGGCTACAGTGACTCAAACCAGCAGATGCTCTTTTTGTTGTCCAGCAGATGTATTTCGAAGATAGCAAAACGGCGTCACTTGATTAAGTTGACACGACATCGTTTTTGCTCAAGAAATCAGCAGATGGAAAAGCGCGTACGCATTTCAGCTGAGAATTCTTCTTAGCGTTTTTCCAGTTGAAGCTTTTAACGACGATGAAATGCTGATGTTCAAAGTAATTTCAGGCGCAAGCTCTAAGTATTTGAAATACGATCGTTTGCTTATTTGGAAAAGATTTATTGGATCGTACAGTTGCCTGGAATGAAGGAAACAAGATAGGTACTATTTTGGGTGAATAGTACAGTGTACAGTGGCCGTTTCTCTATGCTTGCACAGATATGGAAAGAAGACAAATTGGCTCTGTGGATGAGCGTTTGACCTTGCAGTGGAGCAGAGATTACGGTGTACTATTTTGGCAGTAATTCAAACGGGATTTATTTCCTTTGGAGGATTTAATGTTACCGTTGCAGTCGAAGCCTATAAATATCAGCAGCGACTTTGAAGAACGAACTAAAAAATCGCTATTATCATCTTGCTGCAACGCTGTTTTATTTTTTCCGACGACGGAGTGACCGGAAACGACGAAAAACGACGGCGGTCTCCGGCGGGTTTTTGATAGGTGCACGAAAACCTTATAAAAGTGGTATAGAAATGTAGGTCTCGTCGAGTAGATTCCGAATATATATTTACTTGAATTTTTCGGGCAACCAGATGAGCGGAATCTACGAAAAACCGAGGCGGTCGGAGATGAATAGTGCAGGAGAGAGAAAATCGGATTCTTGGATGAAGATGAACGATGTGATTTTATTATATTTTTATTTTTGTTTTTATTTATTTATTATTATTATTATTAGTATTATTATTATTTTTTTTTTTAAGTTTATCCTTATGTGGGACCCAGTCCTCACATTTCTCCCCCTCTAATAACAGATTTCGTCCTCGAAATCGAATACATAACATAACACAAGATCTATATACAAACGACTACACGCATCTACCACTGATAGTACATAGGAAAATCAAAGTACATGGAATACTGTGATACACTCTCAGTCTCAAACAAATGAGGCCATTCTTGTCGCATTTTAGTCTCCAGCTCCCATGTAGCTTCTTCTCTCCCATGTCTACTCCATTGTACCATAACCAGTGGTATTGTCTTATTACGCAGTTGCTTATCCTTTCGATTCAGAATTTGGATAGGATATTCAACATAACTCAGGGAACTGTCTAACTCTACTTCCTCCGGTCTCAATACATGTGATGGATCTGGTTCATACTTTCGCAACATAGATACATGAAACACATTATGTATCGCAGACAAACTCTGCGGTAAATCCAATCTATAAGCCACTAAACCAATCCTTTCAATAATCGTGTATGGTCCGATGTACCGTGGAGCTAACTTTCCCTTTCGACCAAATCTCATCGTACCACGGAACGGTGAGACTTTGAGAAAGACTTGATCGCCAATTTGAAATTCTAAAGGTCTACGTCGATTATTCGCATAACTAGCCTGACGATCTTGAGCTGCTTTCATTCTTTTCCTGATCAAATCAATCTTCGCATTCATTTCTTCGACAAATTCAGGTTGAGTCAGCGGTTTCTCTCCAATCTCATTCCAACATATTGGTGATCGGCACTTTCTACCATATAAAGCTTCGAATGGTGCCATACCAATAGTCGTTTGCAAACTATTATTATAAGAGAATTCCACAAGTGATAATGTGTCTTGCCAATTTCCACCAAAATCCATAATCACAGATCGTAACATATCTTCTAAGGTTTGAATAGTCCTTTCCGTCTGACCATCAGTCTGGGGATGGTAAGCTGTACTCATTGCTAACTTCGTACCCAACGCATCTTGCAGACTACTCCAAAACTTAGAAGTAAATCTAGGGTCTCGATCAGATACAATAGAGACAGGAATACCATGCAATCTAACCACATTATCCATATATAACTGTGCCATTTTCTTATATGAATAAGTACGATCATATGGAATAAAATGAGCTGATTTAGACTCGATAAATTCAGGTTGAGTCAGCGGTTTCTCTCCAATCTCATTCCAACATATTGGTGATCGGCACTTTCTACCATATAAAGCTTCGAATGGTGCCATACCAATAGTCGTTTGAAAACTATTATTGTAAGAGAATTCCACAAGTGATAATGTTTCTTGCCACTTTCCACCAAAATCCATAATCACAGATCGTAACATATCTTCTAAGGTTTGAATAGTCCTTTCCGTCTGACCATCAGTTTGGGGATGGTAAGCTGTACTCATTGCTAACTTTGTACCCAACGCATCTTGCAGACTACTCCAAAACTTAGAAGTAAATCTAGGATCTCGATCGGATACAATAGAAACAGGAATACCATGCAATCTAACCACATTATCCATATATAACTGTGCCATTTTCTTATATGAATAAGTACGATCATATGGCATAAAATGAGCTGATTTAGACAATCGATCAACTATCACCCAGATTGCATCACAACCTCTGATCGTTCTGGGTAAATGAGTGACAAAGTCCATTGCAATGTGTTCCCAGTTCCATTGCGGTATCTCTAAACTCTGTAACATACCTCCAGGTTTCATTCTCTCGGCTTTCACCTGCTGGCATGTCAAACATCTCGCCACAAATTCGGTGATATCTCGTTTCATTGCATTCCACCAGAACTGTGATTTCAATATGTTATACATTCGACGACTACCAGGATGCACACTATAACGACTACAATGTGCCTCTCGAAGCAATGCGTCTTTCAATTCTGCAACATCCGGTACCACTAATCGATTATTCATTCTTAGACAACCATCTGATGAAATATTATATTTATCTGGATTGCCAGACAACACCAAATCTTTGGACCTTTGAACCTTTGGATCTTTCTTTTGAGTTTTCTTTATCTTCGTAATGATCTTTGGCTCAAACTGTAGAGCAGACACAAGAAAAGATTTGCTTTTCGGCTTAAACGTAAATCCAGAAGTACACAATTCATCATAATTCTGCCGGATTGAGTGAACAGATATTTCAAACTTTTATGATCAGAGTAAATTATGAACTGCTCACCATATAAATAATGTCTCCAAACTTTTAGAGCGAACACAATAGCTGCTAGTTCTAGATCATGAACTGGATAATGCGATTCATGTGTTTTCAATTGCCTAGAAGCGTAAGCAATAACTTTCCCATGTTGCATCAAAACACATCCCAGTCCTTTCGTTGATGCATCAGTACACACTACAAATCCACCTGAACCAGATGGCAATGTTAATACAGGTGCAGTTGTCAACTTTTCTTTCAGTGTCAGAAAACTCTGGTCACATTCATCTGACCAAATAAATCTCGCATCCTTCTTGGTCAGTTGGGTAAGAGGTCGAGCAATTTGAGAAAATCCCTCGATAAATCGTCGATAATATCCAGCTAAACCCAAGAAACTACGAATTTCTGGGACATTTGTTGGTCTAGCCCAATTCAGGACTGCTTCAACTTTACTTGGATCAACAGATATTCCTTGTCCTGAGATTACATGACCTAAAAATACCACGCTATCCATCCAAAATTCACACTTCGACAATTTAGCATATAATTGGTTATCTCGAAGTGTTTGAAGCACTTGTCGTAATTGATCCTTATGTTCTTTTCGAGATTTAGAAAATACCAGTATATCATCAATGAACACAATCACAAATCTATCCAAAAAGTCTCGGAATACTCTATTCATTAAATCCATAAAGACTGCTGGTGCATTTGTCAGACCGAATGGCATCACAAGAAATTCGTAATGTCCATATCTCGTTCTAAATGCAGTCTTCGGAATATCCGCTTCTCGAACTCGAAGTTGATGATATACAGATCGAAGATCGATTTTCGAATAGATTGAACTTCCTTGGAGCTGATCAAATAAATCATCGATTCTAGGCAACGGATATTTATTCTTCACAGTGACTCTATTCAGTTGCCTATAATCGACACACATTCTCATCGAACCATCTTTCTTCTTCACAAATAATACAGGTGCTCCCCAGGGTGACGTAACTGGGACGAATATAACCTTTATCCATCAAATCCTGTAATTGTTCTTTCAATTCTTTCAACTCTGCAGGGGCCATTCTATAAGGTGCTCGTGAAATCGGTTCAGTCCCCGGCATCAACTCAATGGTAAAATCAATTTCTCGTTGCGGTGGAAAACCAGGTATCTCGTCAGGAAAGACATCAGGAAATTCTTTTACTACCGGGATATCAGACAATTTAGGTGTTTCTTTTGTAACATCCACGGCATAAACCAGATATCCCTCATTTCCTAAAGATAATAACCTAAACATTTCCATCGCTGATACTAAAGGTACTTTAGCTTGTGATCCTCGACCATAAAAATTCCATTTAATACCATCATATGGTTTAAATCGTACTACACCATGAAAACAATCAACAGTAGCTCGATAACTCGATAGTGTGTCCATACCAATAATACAATCAAAATCATACATTGGCAATACAATCAAATCTGTAATCATCATGCTATCATCAAATGCTAAAACACAATTTAATACAATTTGACCAGATTGAATGTATCGACCAGCTGGCGTGGACACAGAGATCGTCTCAAAAAATGGTGTAGTCAGAAGATCATATTCATCAACATATTGCGATGCAATAAATGAATGAGATGCTCCAGTATCAAATAACACATTAGCAGCATGACCGGAAATAAAACATGTACCTGCAATCACGCCACCTGGAGCTTCTCGTGCCTCATCCTCGGTAAGAGCATACACTCGAGCTTGCTGAGGACCTGGAACTGCCTGGGGAAACTCAGGCCTACCTGATGGATAACTCGAATGCTGGTAGGACTGACTAGGAGCAAAAGGACGTGGCATAAAGGGTCGCTGAGATGGACCTCCCTGAAAACTACCTCCAGTATACGGATACTGCGGCGGTCGCATCTGTCCTTGTCCTCGACTCGGACAAACTCTAGCATAATGCCCTTGCTGCCCACAGCGGTTGCAATATCCTGGCACTCCGAAACACTGAGCAGTCGGATGCCTACCCCCACATCTCTCACAGAAAATCATCGGATGCTGTCCGCCTGTTCCACTCTGCGCTTCGCTGGAACTAGATGAGGAACTTGACTGACCTTTCTTTTTGAAAAATTGTCCTTTAGGCCTAAATTTTGATTTCTGTGGCCTCACGTAAGGTTGCTGCGAAGGCTGTTGAGGCGGATAAGATGGAATACTCATGGTACCATATGGGCCTCCTGATATCGGTGGAGTCGGATCATGTCGTAATCCTAGATCAATCTCGATTGCTTTCTCCACGGCCTCTGCATATGTCAATGGCGAACCAGACAAAACAAATGGGCGCAGATGATAATTTAACCCTTCCAAAAACTTCTTCAATTTTGGGCCTCCTGATATCGGTGGAGTCGGATCATGTCGTAATCCTAGATCAATCTCGATTGCTTTCTCCACGGCCTCTGCATATGTCAATGGCGAACCAGACAAAACAAATGGGCGCAGATGATAATTTAACCCTTCCAAAAACTTCTTCAATTTTCCTTTTTCGCTCGACGCTATATGCGGTACATAAGTCAAAAGAGCAGAAAATTGTTGAGCATACTCCCGCACCGTCATATTTCCTTGAACCAAACGATAGAATTCAGACTCTTTAGCAGAAATATACGATGGTGGAGCAAATTCCTGGGTAAACTTCGCTCGAAATACATCCCATGTTATGTCTTTCCCAGATTGATTCAGTACGTTGGTCACAGACTCCCACCAACGTTGTGCTCGGTCACGAAGTTGTAACACTGCCATCTTTAAACGTCGCTCGGGATCATAATATACTGTATCAAATAAAAATTCCATGTGTTTCAGCCATCCTTCGGCTCGTTCACTGCCTTCATTTCCAAAGAATTTAGGTGGCTGCATATCCTGAAATCGAGCAACAACAAATTCCATCTCATGCACTCTCTGACTCAATTGTTCCACATCAGCATCAATAGTAGGAGATACACCTCCAGGAGGACGTCCACGTTTCCCTTTCGGTATCTCGACATGGGACTCCTGAACTATCTCTTTTCCTTTACCTCCCCTCTTTGCCATGCTGCAGGTGTACAAGTAAGCGACAGGAAATCGCATTAACCAATGATAGTCTAACTCCTCCAACTCTTAGGAACTATCAATCTTTGACCTACTGATTCTAGTATCAGGTCATATTCTTAAAGCAACTAACATAAAAAGCACGCCAGATAAGAGCAAATAATTTCACATAGTCAACCACATGCACACAATATCTTTGTGTGTGTGTCTAGACACAAGTGTACAAACTCTAGTGAGCGTATCCCAGTCTACGCTCTGATACCATACTGTGAGGGCCCGTTATCCTAATCATAATTTATTAACATGCAATTAGGATTAATTCATAAACAGCGGAAAAACGGGTTAAAATTTTCGTGCTTTTTGAGCCTGTAACAGTTTTCGGCATGACCTCCCCGTAAATCGGACATACCAGAAAAATCAAATACTGAAAATAACTCAAATATATTCTCAGCAAACATAACAAGCCAACTGTCACAAGAAAATCTCACCAAAATAGCATAAAGCCGATGTGGCTTGCTAAATACAGACTACGGTACAAAACCAACGTCAATTATATACATACTATCTGGGAGACAACAAATATATACCCAAAACAAATGATCCCACTCTCACGGAGCTCTGGTACTTCCTGACGCCTCCTCTCTAGCGCCTGAAGTAGATCCTAAATGACCTTAAATAATAGAATTCATTTTAAATGCCTAAAAGTCACATATTTCTTTTGGAAATATTCACTACTAATTCCCAAATCAAATACACTCTACTTATTTCTTATCTTATCAAATTTATTTTCGAACTCTGTTCAAAAGCCCGATCAATACCTTGACTTGAAGCCAATCTTTGACCTACAATTGCAATTACGAACAATATCAGTATCACATATTATAATCGAGTTCGTCGACATAAAAGCTGGAAACAGGGCTGAATATAAACCTCCTCGGCCTGAAAATACAAACTCCGGCGACAACAGGCGGCGGCGGCCTCCGGCGAGTTTTTGACTTGCGCGACAAAAATTAACAAACTTGGTATCAAAACGTAGGTCTCGTTGCAAGGGTTCGAAATATGTAGCTAGTTTTATTTTTCCGACGACGGGGTGGCCGGAAAAGACGGAAATAGGCGGCGGTCGCCGACGGATTTTCGGTAGAAGCACGAAAACGTAGTAAAAGTGGTATAGAAACGTAGGTCTTGTCGAGTAGATTCCGACTATATAGTTACTTGAATTTTTCGGGCAACCAGGTGACCGGGATCGAAGGAAAACCGTGACGGTCGGAAAAGGTGAATAGTGAGGAGAGAGAAACGGATTATGGGAGAAGACGCGTACGGCTGATTTCATTTCACATTTTGTATTTATTTATTTATTTATTATTATTATTATTATTATTATTTTTTATTTTTTTTAAGTTTATCCTTATGTGGGACCCAGTCCTCACAGTTCTTCTCTTTGACCGCAGTTTCCTGCCCCTACCCAGCGATCTGCATTCCAACCCCGTGAGCCTTCTAGGTTTGGAGCACCTTCGAAGACCTCCGTCCCAGATTCCGTAGCAGGCTCAGGCGAACGCTTTTACGAGAGAGCAGGCTGAGGAGGCGCCTGGTATGATGATCGCAGGTACATGCTTTATCTTTGATTATCCTGCGAGAGTTCTATTTGACACTGGTGCATCGCACTCTTTTATTTCTGAGTTGTTTGTTTGTGAGTTGTTAGAGTAGATGCCCAACTAGCCAACTTGTGGCGTGTGGGTTTATAGACTCTTGTATGAAACGATCTTTATATATAATATTCGCATTTAACCATATGGCATTCTTTACTTTCATTGTGTGTATAATGATTTGCAATTGCGTTGAGTAAAGACCTAGAATGCACTCAAGTGTATGTTAGATGTGATAGTGGGTATGACGGCTATCATGAAACACATCTAATATTCACTGTGTATTCTGAACATGTTCCTAGTCGATTGGGCCGTCAAAATGAGAATAAGGCCGCCCGAGTTCTAGACTAGTATCTGCGATGCGAAGTACCATGTTTCATTGGTAGGAAACATTGTGATGTTCTGAGCATGCAGATAGATAGTGACCTGGTGATCTATCGAACTACCCTCCTTCGGACTTTTCAAGTGGTTACCATTTGTCGAGTGGATAAGTTCGAGGTCTTGGTTGTACTGATTAGTCCTCACGACTCGAAACGTCATTGAGAATCTACATGATAGGCGTCTCACTTTGACCCGTTTACCGACTCACTTGGGGTCATAAGGCGTCGGGATTGGGTGAGACCTCGATGTATGTAATGTACACATGTTAATTTTGCTGAACATGTTCTTATCCAATGTATGATAAAGAATATTCTTTGTCACGTTGTCGAGGTTGGATTTTTTGTCTTATCTTCAACCGTCAACTTGTATCTTGGTTTTTCAACCATATGAGGAGCACCATCTGATATAGCAACAACCGTGTTAGCTTTCATAATCTTTATCGAATCATCAGTGATGACGAATCACATATCTTTTGGGGAACCGTGGCGGATCCGGATTGCGCCTCCCGGCGAGGCAGCGGAAGAACAAAAATTGGGCCAGGAGACGATCAATACAATTCAAAACATGCAAGCTATGAACCATTGATAGGGTGTTTTAGTTAATTACCTTGCTCGCAACTCGTGCCTGGCTCCGACAAGTTTCGCGAGGAAACCGGCACTTCACACGGTAGGCGGCGGTAGATTACGTCAATCAGGTCCACGATCGGAAGGGAGACTCCTTCGTCAGCCTGCACTAGAAGGCCTGACGAGATCAGCGCGGACAGATTCTCCTCGTCAAGTTGGCCGGAACAATTTCCGGCGAAGCAAGGCGGCGGCAGCGGCGCGTGAGACACGGCGGCGGCGGCGGCTTTTGGGAGAGGAGGGAGGCGGCGGCTAGCACACTAGGTTTAGGGTTTTAGTTTGTATCAAAAGTGTTGTATGATTAAGTCTAAGTCTACATTAAGTAGACTTAATGATGGACTTGGACCGGCCCAACGGGCCCGGGTCCAACGGATGAACATTCGGTTCATCCTTATCACCGTGACTTCATCATAACTCCGATCGCCGATCAGATCGGACCGATCGACTCAGTTTCCAAAACTGAATACTATGATCTGAAAAACCATTTTTCAGAACCCCAGTGCAAAATGACCGTTTTGCCCCTCAACAGCGGGAAATCACGATTTGACCCCTGTTGACTTTTAGGAAGTCGCGCTTCCCAAAATCCTCTTCTCATGCTCAACACATTGAGCTCAGTATCTGTGCGGGAATCTCGAATCCAGTACTTGTGTGATCCTCAATGGTTCAGGGATACAGCTAGCCGTGGGCCCTCAACCATTGTGGTTCCGGAATCACAATTCCGGATTTACCCATAGGATCATGGTAAGAGCGTCTAGAAACATCGCCCCATGATCCCCTAGGTATCACTGATAGTGCCTGCAAGAACCAGTTGGTCGTGGTTAGCGTACAGTACTGTCCTTTCAATCCATATATCCCGATCAGATCAACGACCATTGGTAAATCGAGAGTCGCTAAAGATCCGATAGCTATGCATACATCTTGGAGATCGAATAGTGACATCGCGAGTGTAACTAGGTAAACACATTTACCTAAAATACTTCTAGTACTCTGGCCAGAGATTTATACACTATTATCCCCTCAGATAGCATAGGATATCCACGCATGTCTGCGAGCGGTGAATTCTCGACAACGATGCATTGACTCCTACATGCATCGGGGTCTCACCCAATCCCGCCGCCTGATGACCCCAAGTGAGTCGGCAAACGGGTCAAAGTGAGACGCCTATCATGTAGAGTCTCAATTACGTTTCGAGTCGTGAGGACTAATCAGTACAACCAAGACCTCGGACTTATCCACTCGAAAAATGGTAACCACTTGGAAAGTCCGAACGAGGGTAGTTCGATAGATCACCAGGTCACTATCTATCTGCATGCTCAGAACATCACAATCTTCCCTACCAATGAAACATGGTACTTCGCATCGCAGATACTAGTCTCTAGCTCGGGCGGCCTTATCCTCATTTTGACGACCCAATCGACTAGGAACATGTTCGGAATACACAGTGACTATTAGATGTGTTTCATGATAGCCGTCATACCCACTATCACATCTACATACACTATAGTGCATTCTAGGTCTTTACTCAACGCAATTGTTAATCATCATATAACACAATGAAAGTAAAGAATGCCATATAAATAAATGCGAATATCATATATAAAGATTGTTTCATACAAGAGTCTATAAACCCACACGCCACAAGTTGGCTAGTTGGGCATCTACTCTAACAATATCATCGTCTGAGCTGCTAAATGTGCCTGCATACGAATTTTTTGGTAAAAACCGTGGCGGATCTGGATCCCGTCTCCCGATGGCGCAGCGGAAGATTAAAATAAGCGCCGGAAAACGTTCAATACAATGAAAACAGCACTATAAACCATTCATAGGGCGTTTCTCGGGGTGTTACCTTGCTGGCGACAGGCGCCTGGCTCCAACCAGAATCACAGGGAGACTGGCTCTTCACGGTAGGCGGCGGTAGATTACGTCTAATCAAGTCCACGACCGGAAGCAAGGTTCCTTCGTCAACCTGCACTAGAAGGCCTGACGAGATCAGCACGGACGGAAGCTCCTCGAAAAGTTGGCCGGAACAAATTCCGACGAGGGGCGGCGGCGACGGCGACGGCGACGATGGTGGTGGCCGGCGCCGGCGGCTTTGGGAGAGGAGGGGCGGCCGAAACCTTAGAGTTGGAGGCTAGGGTTTTGTTATGATGCTTGTGTGTGATTAAGCCCTAACCATCTTAATTAAATTAAGTTGGTAGATGGGCTTGAACCGGCTCATTGGACTTGGGTCATACCCAGGTCCATATGAACATTCGGTTCATTTAAATCACCACGGTTTTATCATAACTCCGATCGTTGATCAGATCGAACCGATCGACTCAGTTTCTAAAACTGAATATTAGGATGCGAAAAATGATTTTTCAGATTACCTAGTCCAAATGACAGTTTTGCCCCTCAACAGCGGGAAATCATGATTTGACCCCTGTTGACTTTTAGGAAGTCGCACTTCCCAAAATCCTCTTCCTATGCTCAACACATTGAGCTCAGTTTCCGTGCGGGAATCATGAATCCAGTACTTGTGTGACCCTCAATGATTCAGGGATACAGCTAGCCGTGGGCCCACAACCATTGCGGCTCCGAAATCACAATTTCGGACTTGCCCAACGGATCATGAGCGCCTAGCAACATCGCGTCATGATCCCCTAGGTATCACTGATAGTGCCTGCAAGAACCAATTGGTCGTGGTTAGCGTACAGTACGGTCCTTTGAATCCATATATCCTGATCAGATCAACGACCATTGGTAAATCGAGAGTCGCTAGAGATCCGATAGCTATGCATACATTTTGGAGATCGAATAGTGACATCACGAGTGTTACTAGGTAAACCCATTTACCTAAAACACTTCTAGTACTCTGGCCAGAGATTTATACACTATTATCCCCTCAGATAGCATAGGATATCCATGCATGTAAGCGAGCGGTGAATCCTCGACAACAAAGCATCGACTCCTACATGCATCGGGGTCTCACCCAATCCCGCCGCCTAATGACCCCAAGTGAGTCGGCAAACGGGTCAAAGTGAGACGCCTATCATGTAGAGCCTCAATGACGTTTCGAGTCGTGAGGACTAATAGTACAACCAAGACCTCGGACTTATCCACTCGACAAATGGTAACCACTTGGAAAGTCCGAACGAGGGTAGTTCGATAGATCATCAGGTCACTATCTATCTGCATGCTCAGAACATCACAATGTTCCCTACCAATGAAACATGGTACTTCGCATCGCAGATACTAGTCTCAAGCTCGGGTGGCCTTATCATCATTTTGACGGCCCAATCGACTAGGAACTAATTCAGAATACACAGTGACTATTAGATGTGTTTCATGATAGCCGTCATACCCACTATCACATCTAACATACACTATGGTGCATTCTAGGTCTTTATCCAACACAATTGTTAACATTATATAAACATAACGAGGATAAAGAATGCCATAAAATCGACTAGGAACTAATTCAGAATACACAGTGACTATTAGATGTGTTTCATGATAGCCGTCATACCCACTATCACATCTAACATACACTATGGTGCATTCTAGGTCTTTATCCAACACAATTGTTAACATTATATAAACATAACGAGGATAAAGAATGCCATAAATAAATGCGAATATCATATATAAAGACTGTCATATACAAGAGTCTATAAACTCACACGCCACAAGTTGGCTAGTTGGGCATCTACTCTAACAGAATTTTCCAATCATCATAATCTTCATTGGAAACATTGGACTGTTATACGATGACATGGAATGCAACTTGTCGCTCTGTCTCTTCTAGCCAAAGTATTTGGTTCCCCGGAACGTATCGCTATGTCTCTCTTGTAATTCTTTGTAATGTTGTCTGATGATACAATTTCTCCCATTTTCCTTTAAGAAAGGTGGTTCAGCCAAAGTATTTGGTTCCATGGATCTTATTCTCTTATTAACATTTCCTTTCAGAGACTTGGCATCTTTGTGAAGAAAAGTTGCATTGTTGTATTTTTTTCTACTCTTGAATTCCATCTTTAGTGAATAGCATGATGTATCCATCTACTAAATAGATGTCGTGTAATTCAAGACTGTACAGAGTTTGAGTGTTTTGCTATTAAATTAATCAACCCCTATAAATTGTGGTTAAATAGGGTAGTCATTCTTCCTGCAATCTCGCAAAATATTCTCCGGCTAAGACTTATACTTTCGTATTTGCTGAAGTCATATCCCATGTGATTTTAATTGATCCTATCAGACTCATTTATAATAATTTAATCAATCCTTCTTTACTTAATTCTAGAGTTCCCGTTGTAATTCTCATAGCTAATGTCCAATAATCAATGAGATTTCTCTGTTTTTTAAATCCAGTACATCAAGGTTAACTCTAACCCCATATGTATATATTGATTAGAGAGTAGTCTTTCCATTAGTCGTGTTCCTGTTGGACGAGATTCTCCTCAAACCCAAAATCATTCAGAGTTTCTCCCATTTTTTATCATATGATCCCACACTAGATTTTGGTGGTTCAGGGGAGTAATCCTTCAAACAATTGGTTGATCAACCCGTGTTGTGTTCATTTTGAAATGTACGACCTTGAGTTTTACAAAAACATTTCTGCAAGGTCTTGTAGATCACTGAGACCAATACATTTTAAAATTTCAGGGTAGTTTTCTCGAGGTATTTTTAATAATATTGATCATTTTTCATCATCGGTTAAAGGTTTCTGTATCATGTTGGCCTTCTCCTTTTGATGTAATAATGGTTTAGTGCCAAAAAATCGTGGTGACCTTTCTGCCGAAGTCTTGCTAATGACACTGGGTAAATATTCCAAATCCTAAACTGTTGTTTGGATTTCTTTTAAGGTATACGATGGACGAGAATTGGGGACAAAGACGATGAGTTGCCTTTTCTTGTTTCTTAAAAGCTCTCAATTTGTTATGATATAAAATATAGACGATTGTCATAGTACTATACCATCTTTAATCTTTCCTAAGATCTCTTGAGGAATCTAACATTATTTCTAAAATCAGTAATTTGATTAATTTTCGTTTACCTATTGGAGCTCCTCCATATTCAAATATTCTTGTTTCTTAACATTTGTTAGATTTTGTTTTTTTTTTGAAAATTCCAAAGTATTGGAATATATCCTGAAGAGAAGGAATCTCGAACATAGTTTCGGATATATATATGAAAATTTCTCGTCGTCAATATTAATTATGAATAAATAATAACATTTATGTCCGATAATTAAACATAAGCTCTTATAGCATCTGCAAACACAAATTCAATAAGAAAATGATTGAAATGAGCTAAGGGTTATTTGGAGTATATTTGAAAATTTTTTGTCCAACGATGAGTTGAAGAAAAAGTATTTTCTATCAGAAGTCTAAAATGAAGAAAATTCTAACAAATAATTGATTTGTAAATTAGATTTTTTAATTTGGAAATTTTCCACTTATTATCCTGTATATATATCCTTCTTCTTGGTGAATAAGCTCTGATACCATTTGCAAACACAAATTCAATAAGAAAATGATTGAAATGAGCTAAGGTTTATTTGGAATATATTTGAAATTTTTTTGTCCAAATCAAAGTTGAAGAAAAAGTATTTTCTATCAGATGTCTAAAATGAAGAAAATCTAACTAATAATAGATTTGTATGTTAGGTTTTTTAATTTGGAAATTTTCCACTTATTATCCTGTATATATCCTTCTTCTTGGTGAAAAAAGTTATCATTTTATGGAGCAGATTTTGTGCTTATCTTTGACAGGAGAAAAGTGTAAACGTGGAATTAGATACGAAAGTATCATCCATGATGTGAAATGTAACCTGGTTAATCAATCAGTCACGAATAGAAAGACTGTCTAGTTAATTTCTCAAAGAGCCGTGATTCACTTGAATTCATTTGGATAATATTTTCTTTTCTTTAGTCAATGCCATCCTTTCAGAACTTGAATGGAAATATAATCAGATGAAGTAAGAATTGAGCTACAAGACCTCAGGCTTACACTATTGACATCGATCTTAATATTTTTTTTCCTCGAAATATAAATTCTTTTATCTAAAAGCCAATCAACAAAATTTATGAACCAGATATAAGTTCTCTCTCCCAAATCCCTGCCTATTCGTGCATATCCCTCGATTTAAAATATATATAGATCAAGAGACCTCTGATCTATATAGAAGGTTAGCCATTAATAGGTTAACCTTTAAAAAAACAAAATTTATGAATCATTCTCTTTCGATAATCAATCATGACATGGTTTGTATCGCTTGAATTGTGAATAAGGGACCCCTAATACATCTGGTGGCAAAAGAATTAGTCATTATCCCTTTGTTGCCTAACCTGTTGATTTCCCGTGTTTTTTTATTAAGTAATTAGTTGATAGACATTATCTGTTTCAACTCCAATAATGAAACAGTGATTTGGATTATATTAAATAAATCACTAAAATGGATGAAAGCAAGCAGTTGAGAAGATCTTAAGCAACTTAGGTGGAGGGATCTCTTTTCTCTATCTCCATCTTATCAAATATATATATATATAAAAATAATTTGACTTGGGCAAAGTTCCAAATGATTCTTTTATTGGTAGTAATATTTTTTTGTTACAACGAGGGAGAGAATTCGATGTCACCGGATTTAAACTCTGGCTTCTTCCAAAATGGAGAGAGAGTGGTGGCTACATGATTTTGATGAAAAAGACTACAATTTGATCGGCCCGATATACTCACAACACTAAGTTATTTAAGAAAGACAATATTAAAAATATCACGTCACAATAAATTTATGAATAAAACTAAAAATTTTTTACTTTAAAATAACTATAATACACAAAAAACCATTAAAAATATGTTAAGAAAGAGAGGATGTCAATAGTGGATTCGACTTTTAATAATAAATGGATGCATAAAACTTGGGTTTGAAGTGAGTGTGATACTATAGTGTTAATGGGGTCAATGATTTGTGGCATCAGGATCACAGTTGCTTGAAGTAGCCGGAATATGAACAGTCAGCATGAGGGCAATCACGAGAATTCCTACTTTTAAAAAACAAAAAATAATAGTTGAGATCATATATTATCAGTTGAGGACTAAAAAAATCAGAAGGTAACCAAAGTCATTTTACTTGTGCTTTTGAAGGTTCATTTGCATTTTTGCCAAAATGCCGGTCAACCCTAAAAAATAAAAAAGGAAAAGAGAAGCCATGTAAATGAGCCATGGCCGATCATTCTAACATCAGCTAACGAAAAATGAAGTGGAGTTACACACAGGAACAATACAGTGACGGGCAAAGGAAGATCCAGAGGAAAGACCACAAACAAATATTCCAACATTTCAAACAACTGGTTGGTCACTGGGAACTCTGCAAAGCACAAGGGGAACCAAAAACCTTGTTGAACAATTGATATTATCACTACTATTATTTTAGGAGAATAATTATCAACATTAAACAAAACAATAGAACATTTAGAATCAATCTTGCAGGACAAAAGAGGGAAAAGACCGAGTGATTGTTACAGTCCACGCTAAGGCCTCGACGACATGACTTGGTTTGAGTTAAGCTGTTCATGAATTTGTCTGAATTTCTCTTTAAGCCTGTGTATCTGTTAAGTATACGAAAAATTAACAAAACAACAATAAATAAGAAGAAGCATTTAAAGAACACATCACAGGAATTATGACAGGAAAATACCCTTTTAAGCTCGATTTCTGTTTCTCTCTTCCGCTGTCCCAGTGAATGTCGTAGACTGGTAATGTTGAAAACATTATCTAGATCATTTTCAAATGCAGATTCTAAGTCGTTGCGTAGAAGTGCAGGTAACTTGTCAACAACGGGCATTAGAAGAAAACAGTTGAACTGCAAGAAAGAAGCCAAGGTTAAAGAATCCATAAACTTACAGTCTAATGCTGTCCTGGATTGCCATTTTGCAAACACATGTTAAGGACAACCACCTGGAGTGAATCAATGTGTGATTAAGTGAACTTTTTTGAAGCCATGGCTACAGCAACCAAGTAAAGAAACAAGAACGCAAAAAAATAATGTTTCATGGTTCAATTTAAATGACACTGCAGCATACTAGTCCAAATCAAGAAAAAGGTATGCAAGGTTACGAAGGGGGTGTTTTAACCAACATGTATGCAACGTTTTAATTATCTTTTTTCAAAATACTAAAAGCCAAATGTGTGGAAAAAGTAGATATTCATAAACCTTTAGTTCTGAGGATGCAAGAAAATATTCTCTGATCCCGTGAAAAATTTGTTGAACTAATGCATAAACAATCCGTTCAGAGGAAGGGGCAAGCCTTCTATTCCATAGTGTGCTATCCAGAAGGTCAGCCAGCCTTGTCTCGGTCGTTGCCATATTAGTTGCAGAATCATTTCCGGAAGCCAAATGGTTGAGTTTTACATCTGACTTCAACTTATTCTCTAGCTTATCATTGGCTACAGAACCAGATGATAATTCAGAAAATGAATTGGCAGAATGAACACCAGCAGTAGACTGCTCTGATCCACCAAATGAGTCCAAAAACTGACGTAATCCAGCTCGATTCTGCAATGTAATAGTGTGTGGATAGATAGGTAAGAATATGAAATAAAAAAGGAACAATATTTACAAATTACATGAATGTTTAGCTTGATTTACGATTCCATATAATCAACAATACTCTTTTATCCAGATAGACCAACTTAAGTAGCGGCAATGGTCAACCACCATTCCACCATAACTCCTCCTCTAAAAAACAAGGAAAGAGCATGAATACTTCCAAGTCCGAAAATATCTTTTATGATTGTCTATAAATGAGTTTTCACCAAGTCAGTATACATATACACCAAAAGATATTAATGTCACACGACTCACACCTGAACACAGTGATCTGAACCTCAAAAATGAAGAAGAAAACACACCAAACATAATATTATTTATTTTCAATAACAAAACAACAATTCAAAAAATCATATCCAGCATCCATTCTCAAGACAGGAATTAGGAAATTATTTACAAGTCAGAGACATCACAGCATGTTGAAAAGATTAGTTATCGAAGAATGGAATGAAAAAATCAGTAATAAATTCAAACGGCAACTTCACCACCTTATTGTGGAGAGACCACGAAACATAACGAGTTGTGCTTACTAGGTCCTCCAAACACCTGCAGTATTTGCAATGAAACATTAATATAACTCCTACACATGAGTACATTGAAAAGAAATGATATCAATGGTATTCAAATCCTGCTAATTATGCAGGAACAGCAAAAAGGTACAATGACCAGGTACTAGTAAAAAGGTACAATTACCAGGTACTAGTAAAAAGGTACAATGACCAGGTACTAGTAGCTACTTGTTTCCTCACGAAGAAGTTGTCAAGGCTGTATGATCAATACTATGAAAGCAGTCCATATGGTACATGAATCTTTACATGAAAAATAAATTGTAACACTACACTGAAGCATGGATTTTATGAACTGTTATAATTTTTTATTCTTATAGGAAAAATTAGCTCGTAGTTTATGGTACAATCGAAATGCATGGTTAAACATCTGTTTTCAGTCCTATGAAAGAAAACAACTTTAAAAAGCTCGAAATAGAAGGAAGTCCACAGAATAATCAGTCTTTCCTAGAGTTTCTTTTTCCATTTTACAGTTTCTTTTTCCACTGTGGATCAATGCGAAACCTTCATATCTCAAAAGGACGCGAAACAAATATTATATTTTATCTTCATTAATAAATTTTGTAGAGTCGACTAGAATGTAGAAACAATCCTAATTGATTTCTGAGATGACTTATTTATTTAAGTAACTGGTTAAATAAAGTAGCGAACAATATATATAGGCAATTGCCTCCTTGATATACCTGAAAATAACAAATAAAATAAAATAAAATATAAACAATTTAAATGAAAAGATTCATTTTCGTCAACTGGATGTTCCATTTAATAAAACTAAGTCGAATGACTTTGATATTTGTTGTTTAAAGTAATATAATTAACAAAGTATTGCTACATATACACAAATTTAACACAATAGCTAAGACAGAGCATATGAATGAAGTTGAGTTTCCACTATCACTTGGCGAAGCCACAGTTTTTACAGTCAGCTCATGAGAACCTGAAATATCAAGGCAGTTATACTAACTTTTCATGGCATGAACGTTCAGTTGATTCAGCGAAGTTGTTGAAGGCAGCAGAAACACGCTTCAGAAAAACTTCATGGTCACTCAAATATTCACCGTCTTTCTGTTGGAAATCACAAGCAGTATAAGTGGTGAGGAATGAGTACATACCAGCTCAAGTTTTAAAAAGTGAGTTATCATGAAACCAGCAACATACAAGGATAAAAATCTTACCTGGAGAAGAAAAACTGAGATGGGAAGCATTCTCTTCAGTATGTGTAGCAGCCTAGCACCCAACTGGAGCATAGGAAACGACGAATTTAGACACATCTATAGAGCAATACTCCTTATGGAATATAGAATATACAGAGCTCTGAGCTAAAGCCAAAGTACGCCAGAGGGTAAAGGGGTTTGTCCAAACTAATGGGTCTGAGTGGTTCACAGAAATCTTCTGGCTTCAGCGTCATAAACCATAAATTTTTGTAAATAGGCTCACTCTAGCATGCTTTTCACCAAGTAAGAATAACAATGCACTGCCTAAATCTCAACATTCAGTTTCTGAAATACGTGTTACATGAAAAAGTCTTTAGTTAATGCTAGAACCTGACACATACTGGAATGTAAAAATGGAAATACAAATATACAGGGTATTTATTCATCACCTGATGGAGAAAAGGTTCAAAAGTATCACGAGCCTTTGCAACAGCGATGACACAAGCTGTCCTAATGTCCCAATTGTGAAATAATAGAGATAAAGTACAAAAATATTGGGGAAGCCTGACTAAAATTCATGAACTGAAAAACAGCTGTAGTCAATTAATACCTGGAATAGTTTGTCCCATCATGAATGTCCTCCACTCCACATGCATTGACAATTTCTTCACGTGTAATAGGTGGACATTTGATCCCCCCAACAACAAAACGAAACTCGGCCATTGCACGATGATATTGAGCACCTCCATAAAGACGCATTCCTGCATTCTGTGTAGCAACAACAGAAATAAAACTCCTGTGAGAACACAAAAGAACATCACTTGGTCACATGGCAGCATTTGGTTTAGGAATCTGATTAATGTTACTGGAAGCAAAGAATATATAAAATTCCAACCATAAAATATCAGGCAGCAAGATGATTATGACACTTCTGACTAAAAGAGGGATGACCAAAAAGCATAACATTAAATTCTTGGAAATTTGAAAATCAAACAACTTAAAAGACAAAGACTCTTTCAGTTCTTATGTAGAGGATACAATATGCAGCAAGTAAAACTTTTTCTAAAGTGTTGACTGTTGACCAAATGCTTCAACTTCGAAAAATCAGTACAATTAAATGTCACACAAATCACATGTAAGGGAGCATAGTTTCTCAAAAGCATAAACTTGATGGCATGCAAAAGAAAGCAAGCTCCTTTCAACACTTTCCACGAGAGAATATCAAGAGGGAAAAGCATAACACAAAATAATTAGAAAAGGTGGCATGGGGAGAAAGTAATAGTGATAAATGCATTCTACATTTCTTTTCATAAACAGAACACGAGGGTGCATGGAGGAAAAGATACTTGTTTTTTAAAATATACAGCTACTTACAGGTATTAACTTCTGAGGCAACTGAAGGCCATCAGAACCAATAAATGATCCTCCATTGACCCTCTCATCTTGTAGTGTTTCACCTTAAAATTGAACAAATTTGAGCAATCAATATACTAGTAAGAGATATAGTGCATAAATAAAATCAAAGCTATAAACCAAAAATGATATAGAGAAGCTAACGGATGCGGGCATAACAATGAAAATGAATATGGGCACAACTAAATAGGAGCCATATATGATAAGACTGAAACTAGAAATTGTAAGTAATGCGATGGTGTTTTCCCTTTTCCAAACTATTGAATAGTCAGAAAGAGCTTACCAAATTTATCTGGTGGTGCTACAACTGTTCCTTTCAGCAGAAGTGATAACTGAGCAGAAAAACTATAATCAGACATGGAAGCTTGAAAAGCAGAGATGAATTTTTCATAGTGGTTAGTTGGACAACAAACAATCAACCATCTCAAGATATGAATTAAAATTTACTATAAATAAAATGTAAATGATCAGCCAAGTAACTTCTAAAAGCTAGCAAACTTCATGCAAAAGAGTTGCACCTGTCCAAGGCTCAAAGCTAAGAGTCAATATTTTAAGTTTTCTGAAACGAAACTCCTTTCTCATAGTCATCTTAGCCTGTTTATATTTCAAATTCTACTAGGGACAGTGTCATAATAGTTAAAAGCTAAAATATCAAAATAAATATTTCACCTTGGTCAAGAAAAGATCATGGAAAGCTCTTCCTTTCTCTTTGAGCTTTACTTCATCCAGAGTGCTGAGAAAAGGCCAACAGCAACAATAACTCGATTAAGAAGGCCAATTGTCTCGCTTCAATTTAATGTGCAAAAGAAGTGGAAACCAAACATGTAAACAGACCATCAACAGAACACAAATTTCAACCAAGATTTCAGAGAAAATTGAAAAGTGAAGAATACAAATATTCCTACTTCTACTCATTTTGTGACGTAGTTTGAATATAATCACCAAAAAGTACCCTTCTACTGATATTCTCGGCTAATATCTTATTTTAGTAATCCTATGATATGAGCAAACGTCAAACCTTAGTTCCTGATTTATGTCATTTAGCTTCTTTGTTGTGCTCCGATACTCTTTTTCGAGAAGCGGAATGATCAGTGGCACGCTGTCCATGTACCTTGAAATACATGAAGATCAACAAAACTGTAAGTTGCAGAATTAATGGCCACTCATAATATGTACATTGTACACCTTTTCTGCAGCAACTCCTCCAAGAATAACCGAAGGCTGCTAACACCAATTCTGCTTCGTTCAAGTTTTGAAAGTGTCCTACCTAACTTTTCCTCCAAAGCTATGACATCTTCTATCTCCCTTGACGATATAGCCTGACAAAGAAAAAGGAGAAGATTAATTTTCATCCATACTGGCAAGAAAGGAAATGCATCATTATAAAATATGAGGCAGTAAAGTCCACAATGCTGAAGGTTGTAGGTGGCTACTGGCTACGCCTATGATATTAAACTCGACTATTCTTAAAATGCTATTGATCATTTTGTCAAGTATGATGATGGTCTGGCAAAAGCCCTAGACGGCATAGGTTTTTAACCACGTGAGATCCTCAATAGTCCTGAAGAATACTCATAACTCCTTTAGATTCTTGGAGATATTTTTCTGTATTGATACACTGAAAAGTTTCATCATGAATCATTATTAGTCATGAACTTGAGATAGAAAATGCAGGCTTCAAGATAAGACCAATCCTAATTCATGTAACCTGTTACTCACAATCAATTCGTTTGTTGCAAATTGTCACCGAACCCTTGCCTGACCAGTTAAACAATGCGGCATTGACAAAGTATAGCATTCTGTTGCCTAGTTATGTTTTCAGAGCAAATCTTATATAAATAATGATGTTGGCAAATCAGTAAATCGAAAAGTTACAAGAAATCAAAAATATAAAAGAGTACCACATTAAAACACATGATATGCGAGTACATGAAATGGCACCTATCGGACATGATGTGACTCAAGAAGAGTAGAGTCTAACCTGTTTGAACTCATCATTTGATCTGTAGACTGATTCATGCCCAGATCCAACTCTCCCAGAAGGAACAGACGTGAAAAAGGGTGAATCCCCTAACATGAATCCATCAAGGGTGCACGCAGGTGGTGAAAGAAAAACTTCCACATCTGAAGCCCGTGCAAACTGAGGGATTTTTGTATCAAGCTTTGTTGAGACAACTACAGTCCTTGAAAGTTCAGGATCAATCTATAAAAGAGTGCAAGATGGAATCAAGCATTTACAGAACAGAAAATTAATTGTTTTGAATAGTAAATGGCATTGCCAAACCCCAATTGTTTTAAAGACTCCTAGTTTTGGTTCGAAGTACATCATGATCTGAACTGAACTTTGTGGATCTGATCATCTTGTCACATCAGATGTAAGTTGCTTCTTTTTTTGATCAAGAGCTTCCTAGGTCAATTAATATTCATGCGACGGGAAAAATTTATATGTTTTCTCATGAACACACTGACAAGAATACATCATGATCCTTATAAAAAATTTTCAGTCCGTAAAGATTAGAAACATATTTATTAGTGAAAATGTGAGCTTCAAGCTGAAGGGGCTTGTAAAATAAGGTAACTGCATATGCATAAGTCTTTGGTGATCTACAGGCTGGCAGATAGTCTCTAACTCTGAAAGAAGTTGACAGCTAGCTTACCTTTCTCCTTGTGATGTGAATAAACCTAAGGTAGCTACTTTCAGAAATAATATCATGGTCAATGGAGGCAACTAAAATTAATAACGTGGTTAATCAAAACGACATTACCCCATACTTTTACCTCTTTCCACATAAATTTTCTTTTAAATCTGTAAATTTATATAAGCAAGTTCGACCTATCTTATGCAGTTCATCAAAGTTGTCACTTATGACCTAAGAAATCAAAGCCTATGGATCCTTTTCCGCCCCACTAATTGCTGAGCAAACTAAGATAGGTATATAAAATGTAAGATATATTTCTTCTGCAACTGGAAACATAATGAACAAACTAAGAGAATTTCATTATTATCTTGGGCTAGTGAAGTATATCTCTTCAGAAGATTAAGAAATATATATTCAACGGAATGTGGTCTTCCTTCTTGTAAATAGAAAGAAACTTCTATAAGACATAATGACCATGTTAACATGTATCAAATACGAATTTACAATTTTCATCAGGGCGATTCCTACGGTTCAGGACACATGCATAATATTAAGCAGTTGTCAAAATAAACCTAACGATAACATACTTGCATCACTACCCTCCGTGTTGTGGCATTACTCCAATCGCTACAATCTTCAAGGCATAATATGATAAATTCCTTGTGCTGCATCTTATTCCGAACTAACGTCTCCACAGCACGAGCTTGAATCTGCAATAAAAGGTTCTTAGCATTCAGATGATGAAAATACGTGATCTTGAAGCGAAATGAAACAAAAGTTGAAATTGAAAATTCACCTGCAATCCCCGATTTTTACGAGCTGGGGCTGGAGCAACAAGTCCAGGAGTGTCTATAATGGTAAGGTTCGGACAATACTTGTACTCTATTCTGATTATTATTTCTTTTGACGAAAACTGGGAAGGTTCTCGCTCCAACCTCATGTTTTCAGCTTCAATGTACGCCTGCAGCAGGACAATTATCACATCCGATGTTTCAAATACATAAAATTATACATGAAAGGCGCGAAAGGGAATGCATTGTCAAGTGTTAAGTGGGCAGACAAATGCCTAGATAAACTTTGTTGAAGATTTTAACTTCCAATATATGATGAAAGATGGAAGGATATAAATGACACCATAGGATGAAAGTAACAACTATGGCTAGAACAAAACAACAAGAAGAGAGAACTTAACATAATTTCAGTTCCAAATAAGCCAAGGAAGCCTTAGATTAACATCTCGTCCTCATTCATGCACAGGGCAACCAATTCACAACTATTTCACAAGCAGGAGTGGACCAGCGACAGCAATGGATTCCAGAAAGGAAAATGCTAAAGCGCATGCATAACTTTTCTTCTAAACACGCGAGTGGATCGTGTAAAATCTTTAAAAAAAAATCGTCTTCCCTCGTCTCCGATTGACAACCTGGTTCGTTCCAGCTCGCAACCAATCGGTTAGCACTCGGTATGCAATAGTGAGTACCTGAATTTCTTGGAGGGATTTATCCTGCGGAACAGAAGGATCCGTATCCGATAGAAGGCAGCAAAGCGGGGTGTCACAATCGGGATTGAACTTCATATGCAAGGTAATGGGACGACGGGTCTTGGTTCCGCCGCCAACATGGTTGAACTGAAAGCCCATGAGAGCCTCGACAAGCGCACTCTTCCCATCAGTCTGGTGGCCCACCACGAGGACCGCCGGCGCGTCGAACGGAGTGGAGAACTCCTGAGCTAGGCCATGGAGCTCGTTGTAGGCTTCGTACAGCTTCCACTGGCCCCCATCCATTTGTGCAGTGCTATGAGTGTTGATTTTCTCGTCTTTTTGCTCCATTTGCACTGTGGGTGGGCGGGAGAAGTGTCTGACTCACAAGGCTGTTATCATCAAGTCGTTTGGAGGTTTCCCAAAATATTTTGGACCTCAATTTTTTATTATCCATTGGTTACTGGGCTGGAGAAGTGGCCCATTCTCTTTTTTATTTCATTCAACCATTTCAGATTGAACTCAATCAACCATTGAAAAAATATATTAATTTTCTATTATATCTTGCTGCATAATGACATTTTTCGTTGCATGTGACTTCTTTGTATCATTGTATGGAATAATTTTTTCAAAAAAAATAAGTTTCTATTTACGTTTTAATTTCAGTTCAGTTCTTGAATGAAAAATTCCACGATCTGACCATTGAATTAAGAAGAACATCACAGTTTGTTCAAATTTGTGGGATTTCCGTAGACAAAGTTGACATTACAGTCGTAGGTTACGTTTTCTCATTGGGGATTCATAATGGAATCTGATATCTCGTGGAGTTTATTGCACATAATTACATTTTTGATAAGTAATACTAAAATAGTACAATAAATGAAAATGCAAACTAAATTAGACAAATATATTTGCCAGAAAAACCAAGTGAATCAGAATAGACAACACCAAACACTTAGGTGGTAGAGTCTATGGTAGAAGATATCTCGATTCATAAAGAAAAATATGTTTTCTTATTGTGTGAAACAGACACTGGAATCTATGACACCTCTAGTTTTTACAATGAGAAAAACTAATAGCCATTCAAGCACAATTTACTACTTCAGATTATCAGAATGTATATCTAAAAGTAATAACTTTTGGGAAACAAAATAAAACATAAACAAATTAAGAATGTATTCTTTGTTACAATGAGTACAAATTGAGGGAAGAGACTGCATATTTATACTCTGGAAAACATGGCATTGACGGCACTCACTAATTCCATATTCAGCTGCCATTACGACAATTCTTTCGTTACAAACTTGACAGCCCTCTGTTCCATATCCATTAATATGGCAAGCATGCGATCATGGAATTTGGATAAATGAAATAGGTTATTGATTTATTCCTCAATTCAACTCAACCCATTTCCACATACATGGATTTCAAGCCTCAATTCTCATTCACTCAAGTTCGATTTCCTACCCATTCTCATTCGTACCACAAGGACAACAATCGTAATTTACATGATGTAGCAATGTCAACAATAGTTGAGAACATCTAACAATAAAAAGATCTTTTGAATTAAAAACCTGTCTCATCATCAAATTTTCTTGATATTTCCTACCAAGTGTAATCTCCGTGTTCATATCCAAGTATTGATCAATTGGCGACAAAATGTTATCGAATTCATGGATCAGAAAAAAAAGTTCCCATATATTCATTCGGGCAATAATAGGTATGTGATCACTAATCAGGTGAAGGTACTTGCTATTCATTGTTGTAGTATTCAACTATGCATCTTCACGGCCAAACCGTGAGCTCAATTGGCAAGGCAAAATTTCAACAATTTTAACATCTAATTCAGGGCAAGAATGGTGAATCTTACAATAGTATTTCTTCCGTCAAAAGAGTACCAAAAATCATGAAATCAGTCAGTGCAAAGATTGAGAAAACACAGGCAATCTCTTTGTCGAACCTGTGCCATACAGAACTCTTTGTATCTGAGCCTCCAAATCTTCCTTCGAGAAAATCTTTTTCCCTTCACTTAATCCAGGTGGTAAAGTGATCTCAATTCCATCATCCAGGGGTGACCAATTTGAACATGAAAGTGAAGGACTTGGAACTTTGCTATCATATATGAATACAGAATTGCGTTTGATTTCAAGAGTAGATGTCGACGAGACCACTGGTTTGGGTGGTGTCGGCAATGAGAGGGCCGCTGCTGTAGTGGAGGCGGAGATGAGTTGTTTAACTGAACAGCTGCTCTTTCCATGTGATGATGAGCCTGACCCGCTGGAACTGATGTACGGGTTGAAGATCTAGTCGCAAGAAAATTGAGAAAGTATCAAGAGACCACACAAGAAATCTTGTGGTAAAAAGATGTGAACTTCAACTACTTGCCAAACATTACATAATATTTGGCAAGAACGTAAGGAAATGCCAAAAAAGAACGTATCTTTCATACCTCAGATTTGTTTTTGGCAGAGAAACGAGGACGCAGCTCCTCCTTCCCGTGTGCAAGCTATTGCATGTCAATGTGAAGTCAATAAAGAGTTACACCGTGCGGTTTTAGTTACTTTTCCTCTCATATTTTTAACAACTTTTCCTTACCCATTGTAATTATCGAAGAAAATGATAACCATTAGATTTTTTTAAAGGGAATAAGAACCGTTAGATTAGAATACTTTTGACAGAGAGAATGTTGACCTGGCATTTAAAATCCAGGCGGCATATACCGGAATCCTCCCAATGGCGGCATATATCCGCCTTGTTGGAACTGCTAGTCTCAGCCCCGACCCCACCTACCTGTGACAAAGATGTGGAATTCAAACTCAGAGATATAAGGGTTGGCCTTCCTCTCGCTCGGCCGCCCTTATTGGATTTTGGCACCGGAATTCCGTCCATGACGAGAACATCCTCCTCCACCTTCAGAGGCGTAGCGAACACTGGCGAGGATGGAACAGTAGCTCCGAGCGCCGGAGACCCTGAACATAGATACTTCATCAGTGGAGAGGGAGGTTCCGAATTGTCGGATGCGTAGGGGTCGAGAATTGGACTCAGAGGCGAGTGTTGAAAGCGACGCCCGCCGACGAAATTCGGAACATTAATAGGCGAGATGACGCCGTCTAATGATTTCAGTTTCGGAACTTTGAAATTTCGCTGATTTTCCATGGAAATGCTCTGCAGTTAATCAATCGTAGAATTCAATATCATAGCAAAATAGGAAAAATCAATGTATTTCGTTCCCTGCGCTGAAACCTCAAGATTCTGAGTTGCATGTCGGCAACTTTAAATGTAAACCTAATTTCGAAATCTTCATCACCAAAAAGTAAAACCCCTATAAAAGCATGCGAAATTAGTAGAACAACAACAGAAACATCTAAAATTTCCTCGACCGCAAAAGAAATTTCAATTAGCTGTAGGTACGTATAGATTTTCTACTTTAGTCTATACCTGTATAAGTTCTAGTATACATCCATATGTATTATGCGCGCCATTATTGGATTCGAATCTTTTTCCTGCCGTGAAAGAAAAAAATACAATTTTTACTGATTCCGAGCGCAGAAACAATGTAGATTAAAGATATTCAAATCAAATCCCAAAACTTTACAGCAGCGAAATTCAAATTTGTCACAGAAAAATATAGAATGATCGTGGAATTTAATAACAAGAAGCATAATCAGCATGAATTGATGCATTACCGAGAGCGAAAGCTTGGTCAATTGAGAAGTCGGAGACCAAATCAGAGAAGTGTTCTCCCGCCGCTTAACTTTACGCACAGTAATGCAAAAAATCCCAAGTATTTATACCCTTCTGTTGCAGGTCGGAACGAGAATTAGATTGAAACCGGGGGACCGAAGAGAAGATTGAAAATAGGTTTCGGTCTTACTATCATATATATTTCGTTAAACTTCTATGCATTTTTTAAAGAAAATATATTTATTTGTGAATATCGTCCACGATCATGTCCATCACGACTGGACAAAACACGTTCAGATTGACACATACTTCAGTAAGGAGAAGGTTGGAGACAACATTGTTTATATGACTCATATGCCTTCAGGCTAACAGGTGACGGATATACTGACTAAAAGCCTCTCGAAAAATAGCTTTTGACGAGTTCACACGCAAGTTAGTAATGATAAATATCTATTCACTAGCTTGAGGGGGAGTATTAGAGATAAGGGATTCAAACTCCTTTTAACTCTATTTCAAACTCCATTTATCTCTCCAGTTATCGTATCTTTATCTTTATCTTTATCTTATCATTCAATTATAGAATTAGGAGATAATGTAGTTATCTTTTCATTTAATGAAGTTATCTAGATTACAAAATGTATGGAGTTATCATTGTTAGGTTTTTTTCTTCATTCCTTTTATATATAATGGGTGCATGTAAGCTGTTACAACAACAAGATTACTAAAAAGATTCATTTCTTTCCTCCATCTGCGTTCAATATATATATATATATATATATATATATATATATATATCATCTCGGACCCGAGGAACTTCACCCTTTACAATACCTCTTGCCCTGAGGATCGACGACCCTACATCATGAGCTCGAGGTAAGAGGACCGAGCCAGTGGCCGAACTCCCGGGCACATTCTATTATTCCCAATGATTATGCCTCTGATGACATAATAGGAGTGCACGATGAATTAGTCTCATCCCGACAAGTCAGGACGATAATCTCGCCTAAAGAATCTCGAGTATAACATCAGTCGTAAGACTCGCTCAAGCGCATCACACACCGGGTGACATGACCGCAATCATCGCTTAACTCCTCTATAAATACTCAGCTACGCTTCACCTTACATTCATTCACAAACTTGTAAGCTCTCTGCTTTATATACACGATTGCTCTCTATTCCCGAGCATCCGACCTAACTTAATCATCAGAGAGGTTTCACTGGAAACATTTTCGACACCCTCTAACTAGTGTCCGTGATGATAGGTCATCAAGAGAAACCCGCTCTCCTCCGAGGACAAATCTCTCAACGTCCCTCTTTGCTTGCAACTTGTCACGTGACCTATAACGATATTCCTATAAAACACGTAGATCATCAACTTATTAGATAATTGATGAAATCTGATTATTCAATTTATTACTACACCAAACTTCCATGCTACCTTTTGAACCTCGGGACGTTGGAAAATAAGTCAAAATGTCATGCTAGTTGAATGAGCTACAATACATATTTCTAGTTAAATTCCTCTATTAATTTGTATATGTCTCAACTATGTCAGGGGTCAACCATAGGCATGGCGGATGAAAAGCAGAAAATGTACATGCTTTAAACAAAATAGATAAATATCAATTTAATTGTGTTGGTATATGAAGAACCTAGCAAAATATAAAATAATAACTTAAACGCTTTCCTTACAAATAATAACAATAATAATTCCCTACCTAGATAGTCAACTCATTGAACCATACGACCAAGTCCCATGTGACAACCCCTTAATAATTGGTTTGAAAAACCTATGACAAAAACAAACATTAACTGTTTGGATTCTTCCCACACTTTGAAGTCAGATCCCTTTGTTTGTTTGTAACATTTAACTCACTCAATTTTTTTGATTTCGACATCTTTTGACTCCATTATTATGTAATAAAGGGGAGAATAATTTTTATGTTCATTTTAGTGATCATTACGATAATAATTATAGTTTACTATTTATATTATATCAACGTGTACGTTTATTATATGTTTTCAACCACAAGTCGACACGTTGAATTTCATATGTTTTCAATATTTGATGCATTTTTATTCAAACGTTTTCCATCCACGCTTTGTCCCAATAAATATCTTGCTTGCGATTCACGTTAGTTATTAAAATTCAAGAAAATCGCCTTCCAAAAAAATAAATAAATAAATATAGAAAACCAAAGCTGGCAAAATTATGCAGCATGCAGCTCCATTGAAGTTGAAGGAGACGTTTTTCCTTGATGAGCCGCTTCGCCCTTTCAAGAATCAGCCCAAGTCGAGAAAACTGTTGCTCGGGATACAATCTGTTTCCCTATTCTTGAATGGATGTTCAAAGGTGATCTTATTGCAGGGTTCACCATTGCAAGTCTGTGCATGCAATTCGGGCTGTGTGAGTGGCATTATGATTTGGTGCATCTTTAAAAGAATGCATAAAATCTTTTGGTCATTTGATTGCCTGAAGACTTTTTGAATGAAATTGCAGATACTAGTTTCGTGCCTCCAATTATTTATGCTATCATGGGTAGCTCAAGGGAGATTGCCATCGGACCAGTAGCCGTGGTGTCTATCTTGCTTGGAAGTCTGCTTCAGGATGAGATTGCCATCGGACCAGTAGCCGTGGTGTCTATCTTGCTTGGAAGTCTGCTTCAGGATGAGATTGATCCAACAAACAAACACGAGTATAGACGCCTTGAATTTACGGCTACGTTCTTTGCAGGACTCACTCAGTTTGTCCTTGGTTTCTTCCGGTGAAAGCATAAACAACAGTCATCGGCCAGTTTTTTCCTTTTGATCTTTTTGGGCTAAATGTTGTGTTTCATGTTTCTATTCAGGCTGGGATTCTTGATTGATTTCCTTTCTCATGCTGCCATAGTTGGATTCATGGCTGGGGCAGCCATTACCATTGGACTTCAACAGCTCAAAGGGTTCCTTGGTGTAAAGAACTTCACCAAGAAAACCAACATAGTTTCTGTGATGAGATCTGTGTGGAGTAATGTGCATCATGGGGTGACAATTAGGATCTTTTTCGGATTAAAGATTACACCTTTTTCATTTATTCATGGCATGTGAAGCTTATTATTAATCTCTTCTTGTGATTAGGGAACTGGGAGACGGCTGTGATAGGAGTCACATTCTTGGCTTTTCTACTTCTTGCCAAATACATTGTGAGATTTTCATTCCCTTTAACATAGATTTCCTCAAACTGCGAGTTCATCGGTTTACAGTTTCATCCGAATTTTGTCAAATCAGGGGAAGAAGAAGAAGAAATTGTTTTGGATTTCTGCTACAGCACCATTGCTTTAAGTTATCATTTCAACCTTCTTTGTTTACATCACTCGTGCAGACAAGAAAGGAGTTCAAATTGTAAGCATTCAATAGCAAAGGATATCAAACTAGTAGCTTGATTGTTACAATGGATCATCTGTTTCGGTAAGATAAAACTTTTAATTCCATGAATGTACAGGTTCGCCACATCGAACGAGGCATAAATCCTTCTTCCGTGCACGAAATATATTTCTCAGGAAGCTATCTTGGCAAGGGATTTAAGATTGGTGTGGTTGCGGGGATGGTTGCGTTAACCGTAAGAAGACAAGGCATAACAAATTACTTTTTGTTATCAAGATTCATAAGGCTAAGAGATTTTAGCTCTCGCAGGAAGCCGTGGCTATCGGTAGAACATTTGCAGCATTGAAAATATGGAAACAAAGAAATGGTCGCGCTGGGATCGATGAACATCATTGGCTCGATGACATCATGTTACCTAGCTGCTGGTATCCCCACTCTTGAAATGATAGAAATGGAAGAACATGATCATATTTAGTGAAATCAAGATCCTAGGAGAGTGTTCAATCTTCTCGACTTGTTTGCAGGTGCCATCTCACGCTCTGCTGTGAACTACATGGCTGGATGCAAGACGCCTGTGTCGAACATGGTCATGTCTTGCATTCTTTGGGGTTGTTTTCGCCTCCGTTGAGATCGGCCTTCTGATAGCAGTAAGACACAGCAACAATCCTAGACACTGTTTCTGTTGCAGTCATGCTCATATCTGATAGTGTTTAACTTCACATACAGATTGCTCTTTCAGTTGCCAAGATTCTTCTCCAAGTCACGAGGCCCCAAATTTCTGCGCTTGGCAAAATCCCGAGATCTTCGGTTTACCGGAACCTTCAACAATACCCGGAGGCCACCAAAATCCCTGGACTTCTGATAGTGAGAGTTGATTCTGCAATCTATTTTTCTAACGCCAATTACATTAGGGAGAGGTATAGATAAGTCCTAGATAGGTTCTTTTATTTCGCCCCCAGTTTGGTGACCACAGGTTGAAGATACACTTAGTTTTCGCAGGATACTGAGATTGCTGACTGATGAAGAGGAGGAACAGCCCAAAGACAGCAGCCAACAAAAAACTCAGTGTTTGATAATTGAAATGTCAAGTAATATATGGCTTTTTCCTACATAAATTCGAGGGTGATGTCGATATAATTTAGTCTTGAATTTGATTCTCATCATGTTTTGGGTTGCAGCTGTGACTGATATCGACACCAGCGGCATTCATTCCGTGGAAGATATACAGGTATGATGTGAAGTTTTTGATGAAGGCTAACATAAAACATGAATCTTGGGATTGTCGGCTCCACGAGACATTGTATCGAACATACAGAAACTCTATATATTCTAGCCCTCCTTGTGACAGCAATCCGTTTTCATTCAGATTGCTTCAGTGAATCCGGCGCGGGCAGTGCTCGAAAAGCTCTATGCATCTGACTTCACCAGCTTGGTTGGAGCAGACAAGATTTTCCTCACTGTGGTTGATGCTGTCACGACTCTGGCTCCCAAGATGGAGCCTTGAGTCGCTCGGTTGTATCGAAATCGGATCGTTCGAGCCGTTGTTTGGGGGCAAGATATAGATTTGAAACAAAGAATGAAGGCATCAGGTCTTGTTTGATTAGTTATTTCAACTTTGCATGGTTCGCAAGGAATAATTATCATATATTATACATTTTCTTGTAATTTGGTTGTTATGTAGCATGTCCTGTCATTTTTTCATATTATATAAGTGAAACAAACACAACTATACGATCACGATCCTTTGGGTTATGTAATATATAAACAGCTGGGAATGGCTTCTTCGCAGTCAATACCAAGTCACAAACAATAAGGCCCAAAGTTATTTGGGCTTTCATGAGAACTAGTGAGCAACATCAAACACAAAGGCCTTGCAGGTAATAAGGCCTACCGATGGTTGGGCTAGTATATCATGGGCTATCTTCAGAACCAGAGAGAATATGAAGCAATAAGTAGATAAATATATAAAAAATTGTAACATTTCTACTAAAGGATTACTGTAATCCGTATATGATCGATGTATAAAAACATTTATAGTACGTATTTTATATAAATAAAGTAATCTAAATTTATAAATAACGATGTATAATTTTCATTTTATTTAGTTTAGCATTATCCCTTTCATAATTTCTCTCAAATATATATAAAAATCATTGATCGATCAGTTCAAAAGATATATAGGATCAGTTCATCTAACTAAAAAAAAAAGATATTTTCCGAAATATTTAGTTGAATCAATTTAATTTATTTCAATCATTTCTGAGTTGACATAGTGAATCAGAACGAAAGGCATTGATTCGCAGACTTTAAAGAACACTAGCTGAGTGTGAATTCAGTTCACTAAGAATGGTCTAAATTTGCCGGCAGGAATTCGTAATGTGTGAGGCTCAACACACACGTCAAGCAAATTTTTTCTTAACACGAAAATTTTATTCGCAACTTTCAGAAAATTAGCATATATTCACTATGGATGGCCTTAGTTTTTCGCCAGAAATTCTGTAGATATAAATTGCTCCAATAAACAAAAAACCTTACTAGTCACAATCATGCACTTTCATCGACACAATTTTGATTATTATTCCACACGAAATCAAAATTTTCCATCAGATATATATGTATAATTTTTTTTCGTGTGTGGGAAATGTGATTTAGTTCGCCTTTTCCACTGGACGATCACTCGAGAGTTACCCTTTTTTGACCAACTAATAAATCGAGTCCAAGAAATTGATGGATCAAAAGGGTTTGGTGGTTATAACTTATAAGTATGTTGAGCGATTTGGACTTTTGAGGAGTACTCGATCAGGCATGTATATTGGAGGCTCGACTATGGAATACTTTTTTTGTTACTCTTATAAATCAATACTCTCTTCCAACTCAATCATTTTATAATCAAACCATTTATTATTAATTATCTCCTACTATAACTCATCCACCGAGACAAATAGTATCTAAGAGTCTCATAAGTCAAGTTATTGACGTTGCACCGTTTGATCTGGTTTATTAGGTGAACCGTAAAAAGAGTAACATCAACTTTTTACAGTTAATACTATCTCCGCCGGAGATAGGATCGACGATGAGGAGGATAACGTTAGGGGATATTAGACGGTATCAACAATTAGATAAGCATCTTCCCGAACTCATGAGCCTAATAATCCGATCCAAATGCAAACATTAAATGCAATATGCGATGTTACATATATAAAAAATAAAGTTACACCTTAACTAACAGATATATCTTTCGATCCAATGATCAACGTTTGATCCGACAATATCGATTAAAATATCACTCTCGCTAATAGGCATGTTGCTGATTAAAGAAATCTTCCACGCACGAGATCGATAAAGGTAACTGGACTATATTTTATTCAAGTAGCTCGGGTAGGGTCTATAGCACCATAGACTCAGCTATTGGTCACAAAGTTAGGATCCAAAGATTTTTTAGAAAACTTTTAGAAATCCCAAAATTTTTTATCAACAATCAATCCCTCTATCCAAACACTATAACTTGAATTTATAAATCCAAATCTCATCAAATCCTTAAATCCATGTGTATTCAACGATGTATTTTTATGAACTCTATGAAAGTCTTGTGATATTCAAATATGACTTTTATAAACTCCATAAAGTTTTGTGATATTCAACATTAACTTTTAGAAACTTTCTAAAAGTCTACAGGTATTCAAATATCACTCTCGCTAATAGCCATGTTGTTGATTAAAGAAATCTTCAACGCACGAGATCGATAAAGGTAACTCGACTATATTTTTATTCAAGTAGCTCGAGTAGGGTGTATGGCACCATAGACTTAGCTATTGGTCACAAAGTTAGGATCGAAAGATTGCATGCGTATGTGGAAGAAATTAAAACAAAGGTTTACATTGCAATCTATCGTGATAGCCATGTCAAGTCAATCGATGGGCCAACTCTTTTTTTATTTATTTTTTTTAGCTTGTTTCCTTCTCTATTTTAGACGAAGACTTTAGCTCAACTTTTTCTAGAAACTAATTTAAGGTCCACATGAGAACCATGCCGAATTGAATTTGAAAGGGAGGTTGAGAAACAATATAATCAAACTCGATATTATGATTTGTACGTGGGTGGGGGCTATAATTAAGCTGCATTCACTATAAGTCCACGTGGCGTTTGTGCAAAAATAATGTTATTTCCAAGTGCTTTTTGACCAAATTTGGCCCCACTTTTATGAGATTATGTATGCAATTTGAATCAGATATCTGATATATGTCGTAAATCAATTGCCCTTGTTTATACGGCTGGGTTCACAAAACAATAGTTTCGAGTCCAAACGAGTAGGTAAGATTTGAGCTGACGTGAGATTCTCTTCTCCGATTTCACGGGTTCGATTATCGTATGGAGCATATTCCCCATTGAAATATCGTGGGGTATGCTTTGGGGATCGGTCTGTTATATAAGTCCCCTTTCCCAGTTCCTGTCGCACATGTCCCTCGATTTAAAAACATGTACCAGCAAGGGGGCTTGGTTTAATCTTTCGATAGGCTGACATTAATACTACAATTTTTCAAAACCTTATATTCAAAATTATCAAAAATTCAGATTTCACGTGTTTTAAAGTCTAAAGTTGTTTGAAAAAACAAAAAGGTATTCGTCTTTTTGAGAAAATTTTAAATTGATTGAACTGATATTCCTATAACTTTTTGTGAGGTGTTCAGTTAAGGTGATAAGCAGATTACTAATTTAACCTAGAAAGTGTGAACAAATAGCAGAGTCAAAATTTGGTGCCATGCAACTTTTTTATGGTCGTATCCAAATCTTGAATGGTTCAATGTATTATTATATATATAATAAATAATTAGAGTAGAGAATTTTCCACCTTTAAAAATTTTCAACGACCCCTAACAAATCCAGGAACTTAAATACTTTTCCCAAAAATCTAAGCCATGCTTGGTTTTATTCCTAAAATTTGGTCAACAATTTCAGAAAATAAAATAGCATACATTTTATTGAATCTCAAACAATCAAACTTAGGGTACGAGTCGTGGTATTTACGATTATAGTACTGAAAAAAAAGTGGAGTGTTACTTGTCCATATGAAAAACTCACTCGTCATGCATGCAATGGAAACAATAATATTCATAATATGTCTTTTAATTCTCATAATAATTTTTTCTTTGAAAAAAGCAACATATGTTATTTTTCGCACATTTTATTAGTATATAACATATAATTTATTAGGTAAAGTAATTTTATTTATTTTATAGGTCAAATCAAATGGAATCCTATGAGATTCAATCATTTTTGTTAGAATCTTATTTATTTAAATGAAATCCCAAAATTTTTTGTGAACTATCAATCCCTCTATACAAACACTATAACTTGAATTTATAAATCCAAATCCCATCAAATCCTTAAATGAGGGTGTCTTCGATAAAGTAAAATTGATGATTTTTAAAGATTTTGGTGGATTTTTGAAATCAATGGATATTCAACGA
>KQ987746.1:0-16475 GCA_001598015.1 Dorcoceras hygrometricum
ACTAGGTAGTGTTAGAGTAGATGCCCAACTAGCCAACTTGTGGCGTGTGAGGTTTATAGACTCTTGTATGAAACAATCTTTATATATGATATTCGCATTTATTTATATGACATTCTTTACTTTCATTGTGTTGTATGATGATTAACAAATGCGTTGAGTAAAGACTTAGAATACACTAAAGTGTATGTTAGATGTGATAGTGGGTATGACGGCTATCATGAAACACATCTAGTAGTCACTGTGTATTCTGAAGATGTTCCTAGTCGATTGGGCGATCAAAATGAGGATAAGGTCGCCCGAGCTAGAGACTAGTATCTGCGATGCGAAGTACCATGTTTCATTGGTAGGAAACATTGTGATGTTCTGAGCATGCAGATAGATAGTGACCTGGTGATCTATCGAACTACCCTCGTTCGGACTTTTCAAGTGGTTACCATTTGTCGAATGAATAAGTCCGAGGTCTTGGTTGTACTGATTAGTCCTCACGACTCGAAACGTTATTGAGACTCTACATGATAGGCGTCTCACTTTGACTCATTTGCCGACTCACTTGGGGTCATTAGGCGGTGGGATTGGGTGAGACCCCGATGTATGTAGGAGTCGATACATCGTTGTCGAGGATTCACCGCTCGCAGACATGCGTGGATATCCTATGCTATCTGAGGGGATAATAGTGTATAAATCTCTGGCCAGAGTACTAGAAGTGATTTAGGTAAATGTGTTTACCTAGTTACACTCGCGATGTCACTATTCGATTTCCAAGATGTATGCATAGCTATCGGATCTATAGCGACTCTCGATTTATCAATGGTCGTTGATCGGATCGGGATATATGGATTGAAAGGACCGTACTGTACGCTAGCCACGACCAACTGGTTCTTGCTGGCACTATCAGTGATACCTAGGGGATCATGGGACGATGTTGCTAGACGCTCTTACCATGATCCGATGGACAAGTCCGGAATTGTGATTCCGGAGCCGCAATGGTTGTGGGCTCACGGCTAGCTGTATCCCTGAACCATTGAGGGTCACACAAGTACTGGATTCGAGATTCCCGCATGGATACTCATCTCAATGTGTTGAGCATGAGAAGAGGATTTTGGGGAGTGCGACTTTCTAAAAGTCAACAGGGGTCAAATCGTGATTTCCCGCTGTTGAGGGGCAAAACGGTCATTTTGCACTGAGGTTCTGAAAAATGGTTTTTCAGATCATAGTATTCAATTTTTGGAAACTGAGTCGATCGGTCCGATCTGATCGGCGATCGGAGTTACGATGAAGTCACGGTGATGGGGATGAACTGAATGTTCATCCGTTGGACCCGGGCCCGTTGGGCCGGTTCAAGTCCATCACTAAGTCTATTTAATATAGACTTAGGCTTCATAACCAAATACATACTAGACACAAACCCTAAACCTAGCAAGAAGCCGTCGCCCCCTCTCCTCAAACCTCACGCCGCCGCCGCCGGTGCACGCCCCCGCCGTCGCCGCCGCTTCGCCGGAAATTGTTCCGGCCCATCTTTCGAGGAGAATCCGTCCGCGCCGATCTCGTCAGGCCTTCTAGTGCAGGCTGAAGAAGGAGTCTCGTATCCGGTCGAATCCTACAATTGAGATCAGAGGCAAAGTCACGGGTTCGATTCCCATGGATAGCAAGGAGTGCAATTACTGAGAGAGTGATTGTTGGATTGCAATAATTGTCCCTGCTAGGTAGAGCGATCGAAACGTGGCGCTTGTGTTGCTATACGGTTTAAAAGATTGAAGTTGCACCGTTACCACCAGCTATAGTTTTTGATAAAGCGACAAGCGCTCGGTCCTACAAATTTATAGTTAAAAACAATATTAAAAGAGCATTCAAATATTTAATATTAATAATAAAATTTAATTGGTTATTCTTACAAATTTTTATATATATTTTGTATTCTAGAAATCATAAAAGTACATTTAACTTTTCTAAAGTTTACTTTATATGTAGTTTTTAAAAATAATAATATTTTATAAAAATCTCGTTTAAACGTATATTTTTTAACTCTAAAAATACTAAAATGTTTTCTAAAAGTCTGTCTAAACGAAACACTATGTTTTACTATTATGGCAAATGTGCCTGAGTTTTCACATGAGCGTGCATGGCATTTTAGGATTTTCCAGACTTTAGGACATTGAGTTAAAAGTTACTATGATAATTATAAAAAATATTTTAGAAAAATAATATATATCACGAGTTTATTACAGAAAAGGGGCCTTCGAGTATGAACTATCACATGTGCTTCTCAAGTAAAGTAAAGTCAAAAACATAAATAAGTTCTATCTTTAAAGAAATCGATTGGTAATATATTCACATGAATAAGACAATAGAAATAGAACAATGGACAAGTAGAATTTATATATCTTACCTATCTATAGTGTTCACTTCTTATTTGGTATCATCAAACTTCTTACTTTGATGATTGGTTTTAATTAATCTATTTGCTATTTCATGATAGGGCAATGTTATATTTTTAAAGCTTATTTTTATACTTCATAGTTTTGTCATTAAAAAAATTATTTTTATTTTTTAAAATGAAGCGGTTACCACTAGGCCACACGATATAGCTGTTAGCCAAGGTACAACTTTATTTACTTATAATACGACAGCGCATAGGGCATCTATGCTCCAATTGTATGTGTTAGGATTGGGCTGTTAGACATGGGTTCAGCGAGATACGTGTCTAACTGCCGATGCTATCTCATTTCCGTCTGAGATCAGTCTTTCCTGACCTTCGATCCTATCTCCAGCAGATACTATTCCCCTTTTAAGATCTGAGATCTTATTTTTACAGCTCATATGATCAACTAAATTAAACGACGGAATGTCAACAACTTGATGAAGAGAGCTTCCCAGGAGATCAGTCGTATCTATACCTATCTCGACGTTACATGTCATTACCACAATAAATCTAGGATCCCAGGAATATATTTGTGATCTGCCATCGTGCTTCTTTCTCAGAAAGGATTGTGCTGACATCGCCTGAGATCCCAAGACCCGAAATTTCTTAAACGACACGTGAATGGTAGGATGGTAGCTAGTGGGTAAATTATTTCCTATTTTTTTTTTCTTTTTCTAAATTCTAAGGTGACCATATAAGAACTTAGATGACATCGAATTTTGGAAAACTGCTATTTCATGTTTGATATATTATTTATTTATATGCTAAGCAAATTCTCTCAAGCTGCTGATATTTAATATGATAGAAGTGACAATATGGAACAATATGTTTTTAGATTTGAATTATTTTTAAATACTACAAACATCTCGTCTGTGCGCATAGATACTGACAACATGAGAGGGTCGCGGCGGGCTAGCCACTCCAATCCCCCTATCCCCGAATTCGATACGCACCCTCATCCCTCAATTTTATAATTTGGAAAAAAATTATTGTATATACTCGAGTAATAATATGTTATTAAAAATCTTCGAACCCAAACCTAAACCTAAAAAATAATCCCCATAACGTTCCCTCCAGATAAAATGAGCCGATGACAGTAACATTTTGGATCAAGTATATTCTTCCTTAGGTGTCGTTTCCACAAGTAGTAGGACTGTGACTAATGGGGAGGGTCTTCGCAACTGGGTAATATCTGTATAGAGACAAATCATTTGTCACAGGAAACTATGAAAGCCACATTACAAGTGGATTATTATATAATAAATATATATTATTGATCTATGGCTCGTGCGAATGGTAACACAACATTTTATACAGGTTCTCAAAAAAGAAGTATTATATTATTAACTGATCCAAGTTACTCATCTACTTTATTAGTCAATTTTAATTGACTGGAAATCTTATTACCTGATTAAACGATAAACCATATAAAGATTACACACGCAAATTTATTGGTAACAACTGAATCTGATCTCATTCAAAATATATATTGAAGCAGTTGCTTTACTGACAGTCTTTGATGAGCAGGCACGCTTGATGGAACCTCGAACATAGCTCTAGCTAGGGATAGCCAAACCATAAATGTCAATTGAGGGAGGCTTCAACTTGATTAATCCGATTTCATAATTACAAAATCACTAGCAACTTGTTTCTTTTAAGACAGTGGTCCGGAAGTCCATCTATCTAGATTTACACACGTGGAATTCAAACTCAATACAGTTTTACTAGTATGTAATGAGGATTATACATATGGTTAAATATAATACCTTTCAAAATTACAAAACTATCACAAATGTAATTTAAATGAAAGAACTATTTGAAATAAGCACTGTGATATTTTTATAATTTAAAATATATATATATATATATATAGAACCCTAGTCTCTCACCCATCACCCGCCGCCTTCTTTCTCCCTTCTCCCCCACCATGATAAAACTCTATTTATTTGTAGGATTCGAGGAATAAATATATATTTTATAATTAAATAAGATAAGCTACAATAAATTACTCACCAAAGGACCATATAAACATTGTCAAGTATAAATGATGGCTCAATAAATACCTTTCCCACATATTTCTTCCCCGCACACCGATCCATAATAAAATCAAACCATTTTTCTTTCCCTTTCAAACAGATTCTTCCATCCATGCTAGCTCCTTGAATATCCTGTCAGCTCCGATCGACCGGCGTGATGACGGCGTACAGTACTGCTGACCCTGAATCAGCTCACGAAGGAGAAATAATCCACCGGAGCTCGTCATTTCCAAGAATACTGAGAACTTGGCTGGGTTGCTTCGGTTCCTTCATGCTGAGTATCACAGGCGGCCTGATCTTGGCCTGGTGGGAGTCCAATTATCATTCCGGCAACCACCAGCTGTGGATGGTGCCGCTGGGTTTGATTCTTTTTATCACGCCTCTCATGGTTTGGTCGGCGGTGATCATCTCGGAGTTCTGCAACTCGAAGGAGCCCCACTTTTGTGCCGGCTCGGGCCGGGATGTTACGCCGGAGAAGCCATTGAAATCGGTGCTAACTAGCTAGTACTGGATAAAGTAATACGTATATACATGAAGGAATGAATATATTCACCCGTTTTCGGTGCTTTGATCTCTATGATATATAACAATTACAAGCGAGTTTAATGATCTGCATGTCGTGTTTATCTAATCTGTGTAATATAGCAGTTGATATTTTTCTGATCAATCATGTAGTGCAGTGCTCACTGTAGTTGATGGGTTTATGGGGGTTGACCAGCAGATATTTTTTAATTTTCTAATTAAACACAATATAATCAGGTTTCTCCCCTTTGCAGTTGGATATATTTTGCCTATATTACATTGATAAACATTCGACTCTTGCAAGTTCATCATAATTACAGTACCACCACATAAATTAACAAATAATAAATTTGAACCTACCCAACATGTTAAGAATAGCTCGATTGGCAAATGTGAGATTCAAGATCTAATAGATCTCAAGTTACAGCCTCGCCTATATTGATTAGTTAGCTAAATTTTATCTTGCCCCCATGATATAAGAAAGAAAACCATTTGATATAAACTCGTCGAAACAACCAAATGAACTAGAAATCTTTATATTCAAATCCCTTAACATTCTAGTTTAGATTACATTTGTTTGAAAACCAAGGAGGCTTTGAGGAGGGGAACTAGATCATAATTAAACGTTTCATTGCATAGTTCAATGGTTCAAGGGACTGGTTACGAACCTCACCAGTTAAAATTTTGCGGTCCTCGAGTTTGTTTGTCCTTTTCTTACATTTTTTTTTTCGTTTTTCCATGTAGTAGGCGAGTAGGATTCTATAATAGACAACACCACCTTGCACCTAGCAGGTGGCTGGCGTATTAAATAAACCACAACTTTAAATTCTCGCAATGCAACTATTAATGAAACCGAAACACAACAAAAAGACTTAACCATATTATATACATATAAAAAAAAATTGATTAGGACGTCCATACTTGGGGTGGCACAACATTGCCCCGGATGAACATGATCGTATTGCAAAATGTATGCATATGCCCACAAGCATCTTTACCCGGTAGCATATTCCGAGAAAAAACAAGTTCGAAACGGGGAGACAACAAAAAGACTTCCTCCCCAGATCGTACCAAGAAAAGTTTTATCCATAGGGGTAACTCATTTTTCGTTTGGATCCAAACGTTCCACCAAGTGATCTTGCGTTGTCGTGACTCGGGGCAATCCAAGGTTGAGTTCATCCAGTTAAAACATGATCACAGACTCTTTATAAACTCGATAATTTAGTAATCTATAAGTTATAGGTACCCCTGATGAATATCGGATCAAATCAAATGGATATCATGCTGCGTGATGCTGCAGATTACTATATGTGCAATGTAGAGTGCTCTTCGTTCATTCGTACAAATATAATGAAGACGAATTCAGGAAGACATCTGCTGTAAACTTTTAAGGGCACAGTGCACCTATGGTATCTAGAGAAGACAAATTCTTCATGCTTCAGTATCAGGGCGTGTGGGAAATTCAATGCCGTGAAGTGCAGGTACTCTCTCCAGATCTTCTTTGGAGAAGAAAGGAAACAGCCAGAACACCTTTCTAGTGCCAAAGACCTATAGGGATGGGAAAAATATAGCAACAATCATGTGAAAAGGACATCGAGAAACATAAAATTTCTTATATTAGTGCTTTCCCATGTTTCTTGGATGTTTCATTTGAGTCGATAACAGAGATCTAGAACCGGTAGCTGACCAATATTGCTGGTTTCTCCGAAAATGTCATCATACGAGTTAGTGGAATAAGTCTCGAACATTCCTCACCTTGAATAATGACATTTTACTGGATTTCGGAGTGATTTAGAGGGGTGGAATTCATTGGACGATCATTCGTCGCAAATAATAAAAATGCAAAATATAAAGAGCTAAATTTCGTAGAAATGTTAGAGATTCAATATGAGCTGCTTCTGACCTGTTCAATGTTTTTTCTCCACCCTAAGTCATATTTCCACTTTACGCCTCTTTGCTTCTCATGGACCTAAAACATCAGATGTTTAGCTGAGGCAATCGAATGCAACTGAGTGTTTAATGTCACTTCAAGAAAAAGAGCAGATAAAACAAAAAATAACCAAAAGGAAAAAAGTTCAACAACAAGGAAGTGTCATTTTGGTGGCAAAAAAACCAAACAGCTTTACTGTGACTAATATAATAAGAGTATAAGACGACACCAAAAGCATACTACATAAAACCAACAAATCTACATTTTCCAGTAACAAACCAGCATTTCAATTCTGTAGGCATGATAATGCCCTAACATAAACCCATGAATTATGAAAAGTGGAGTACGACCAGAAGAGGGTTGGTGACTCAATAATAGCAGGGTGCTTCCTTTATCAAAGGCATATAAAATCTTTGAAAAAATCATGGAGTGAACGGTCCCTCACCCTCACGCCACAAACTCATCTAGCCGCGATAATAATATTTTAAATCCAAGTAATAGCAGAAGATACATCTTTACCTCAACTGATGTTGTGTTGCTGAGCACCAACGATCCATGCATAACTACGAAACAAAGAAGACTGAGCGCAAAAGCAAGATTCAGAACTGCATCAAGGTACGCTCTGTAAGATGTAGGAAATGAATGAGATGGACTGTTGGGGTCCTGGGGATACTAGGATGATGATCGACGGAAGATAGTTACCAAAGGCCAAGAAAGTGACGGCCAGTTTCCCAGGAGAGCTCGAATGATGCTTTACTCCTTGAAAAAAATTTATGAAATTGGGAAGCAGCACCAGGGTATTCAGAATTGTCTCCAGGAAAGTGTAGAGCTATAAGACATTACACATCATCAAATTGATCGTACATTTGCTACAGGAGTTCTTCCCAAGTAAATTATGCCAAAGATTCATACAGGTTGCTTAATCCTCTCTCATGGAAATAACTATATAGGAGATACCTCAATAATTGACACATGTAATTTGTCAAAAGAAAATTGGACTTAATTTTATTCATCAAGAACCAACTTTACAAAATACAGAATAGGAGATGAAAGTGATCTCACCACAAAAAGAAGAAAGAATTTGTAGTTTTGAGCCCCAACACAGTTGACAACCCATAAGCAGTGATGATCCATCTTAAGAACACATCGTTGGCCTGTAAAGACGACAACACCACATTTAAAAGTCAAGATGACAAATGATCTTGTGCAGCATCTAGAGAGCATCGAAAAGGGAAACATAATGTACCAATAAATTGTTATAGATACAAAAGTATTGACACTGTTGTGAAATTTAAAGCATGAAAGAAATAAGTTCACGTTAGGTTATGTTATTTGACTAAAATAATTCCATAAAGGGAAAATAAGACGCCAAACAACCATTTCATGCTCACTTGTCCCTCCAAATATCAATAGGAAAGGAGAATAGAGGGTAACTCAAAATTTACTAATATATAACCATCAATGATGATCTTAATAATAGATCATAATTATTGATATCACAAAAGAAAGAGCACACAAGACATCACATGTAGAAGATATTAAGAATTGTGGCCTCGAGAGCAACCTACTAGTGGCATTTATAATGGTCGGTTTTTTAGTATTGAAAAAGTAAAACTGCCTTACAAACAGAGCAATGATGGCAGCGCGGCGGCTTGCCGTTTTGGCATCGTTCACAGTATCCTATTGGTTTTCTTTCAGACCCCTGCGAAGAAGTCATGGTTTCTGAGTTTGGAATCACCACTGAAATTGAAGATATTACAGAATTGCCATCCTCCACATTCTGCTGAGGCAACATTTTCCAATTAGCAGGAACTGAACCAGGATCCTTTAGGAGAACCATAATATAGCTCCATGATAATAATACAAGCTGCAAAAGTGAACAGCAGTTAGAAGATATGGTAGAGGTAATCTATATAAGTACCAATACGCATATATTTCAAATATTTAGTTGAACATCTTCTTGTTGGGATCTCAGTGAATCTCTTATTTACTGCTGATAATCTTTATCATATATTATGTTACTGTATGTTCAATGGTGCCTTATTACAGAACATAGAAGGCATGACATGACAACCATGGTTTAATGGAACGCCATGATAATGGACTGAATGAAATAGGGAAGACGACCACGATTCAAAAGTTCCATGCTGCAATCTGTAGAGCATGAATCAAAGTTTGTCGGCCAAAAACAAATGAAAAGGCCATGAATCAACTTTGAATTGTGGAGAGCCACATTTAAAAAACTAAAATTAGTCACAAAAAGGTGCATAAAGGGAGATATGATGGAAAGAATAGATAAGGAACTGGAAGAGATTGAAAAAAAAAGATAAAGTGCTCACTGCAAAATATGTAACAATATCTTTTAATATTTAATAATACACAAGGGAGTGATAGAGAAAGAGAATTTGGTATTTTAATGTGAACTTCCAAATACAACCCTCGTATTAATAATACCGGAAAATGCCCTCAGGGCTACAACGTAATATGCTACCCAATCCACATGCTTTGTGATCCACAAGGCACAATCGTTTCACGCTAAAATTAATCCACCAGTAGCTTCCTTTCTATTATTCCAGTATGTTTTTCCAACTGCTCTGTTCTGTTTAATTGCTACATGTTCAGCAAAATTTCTCCGCATCAGCTTTACTTGATTGGTTCTGGTCAGGAGTTTCAACAACAATGCATGATATCATTTATTACGTTACACACACACAACGTGCAGCTACTAGTTCTTATACTAGTTGCATGGAATATAAAAAGTGTGTCCTGATCTTTCAACGCAACAAGAGTGATTGATCCTAAAGACGAAAAAAGTTGTGATTTTGTTAGCTCCACCACAGCACAAGATATTAGGAATACATAAATTTGAATATGCTATTGTCGTATTCTCATTATGTTGTATTCGCAATCTCCCTAGCTGGCATTCAATATAGGAAAGTTTAAATATACTTTTCAAATAATTCAATGCTTGAATAGTCTATTAACTTCAATATATTTCATTTTATGTTTGTGCTAACAAAATATTTTGAATACTATCTGCAACTTTACATTCCGATATCTTCGGAAAATTCTTCAACTTCTAAACAAGAGTTTATTGCAGATGCATGAACACGTACAAGGCTACAATCATTCCATTACATTACTAAAACATAACTTAACCTAACGATTAAGATAAGCACAACAAAGACAGAATGCGTGCTTCAAATAAACTGCTAACAAAATCGATTGCGGCAAAACAATTAGCTGATAAGGGGAAATGAAGGTGAAACACAAGTACCAGAACATGAAACAGCGTGAGCAGCACAACAGATAACAAGGTCATAGCTCCACCATCGAGGAGGTGTGGGCCGAGGGTAAGCACCACAACGGCGTCGTACGAGACTCCTATTATGCCTAATACTACGATAATCATACAGTATCCCAGGGACTTCAACGGGGAGCATATTCTGAAGGGGTTCAGATCCATTCTGATACCGAATACCCTCCTCAGCCCGATCGACGGAACTGCTATACGGTGTGATCTTCGGGTTGTAACCAGGCGGCGCAAGATTTGCGGAGCCAGATTTTCAGCCTTTCCTCGCTTCGCCGGAGTAACTGATCGGCCTCTGTCAAAAATATTTCCGAGCTGATTATTAATTATCAACTGCAGAAAGAAAAAAAGAAAAATGCAATGGGCCCAAAGGAGCCTATGGATAACTATTTTTGTGGGCTTTTTCTTTTTTCTGTTTTTTCAAGTCACTTTTCTGGGCCTTGAAGTTTACAAAGATGCTATTCCATGGGATTAATAAAATGTTATTAGTTTATCTTATGTTCTAATCTATTGCCTATCAAGTGTGTATTTAACAGTTAAGCTATCAAACACATCACCAAAACATTACAAATACTATTTTTATGAGATCACCAATCTACATATCTATAGTGCATTAAATTTATTATTAAAATGGATGAAAATATTGATCAATTAAGATTTTTAAATTTACAATACAAGATAAGAGAAAACAAAATTATAGTACAAACTCTGTCATTAAATAAAGAAAAGGTTAAACAACATTTTATGTCCACTAATTTGTCTCGTTTTTTGTTTTAGTTTGATTTGGTTTATTAGCTTTCAACTTCCAATTATTTGATGCAATCGCTAACGCAATAATGTTGGACAAGTGTAGTTTTCGACACCACTCAATAATTTCTGATGTCATGTTAAATTCATGAACTTACATTAGCATTTTCCAATGTCACATTAATTAAAGTGTTATACAAATCAAAACTAGTTTACCAAACTAAACCTAGACAAATAAATGGACCAAAATAAAAATTAGACACCTTAATTGACCAAACATTTTACTTTCCATGCATATAAAATCATTATTATTTTTTTGTTTCACTTTTTTCTAAAAAAAAAAGTTCACGAGGAATTATGTGAAGTTGTATTTGGACGAGGTCATTTGGAATATATGGAGTTCAAAAGCATATTTTTCAGATTAACTTAACTAAAACTTTTAAATGTAACTCTCTGCTATTGTAAAAAATTAAAGATCATGAATAAATCCAGAATCACATACATGTCAAATCATCAGATCTGAAAACTAAATCTGTAACCGAATGCGGAAGCGTACCTGAAACCATAGTGCTGAATTCCTTGAGAACGATTGGTTGATCTTCCAGATCTGAGCGTTCTTCGTGATAGCCATTTTGTTTCTCTCATAAAATATTCTAGTAATGGGATTTAGAATATGGAACGTGATACGTCAGATCTGGGGACCATACCATTAAATAGATAATTCATTGAATTATCTCCTGTAATTGCTGTTTTAGCCCATCATTAAAACAGAAATTATACTTTAGGCTCTACACATAAAAGGTCCATATCCAATTAGATACATTAAAGCCCAATAATCCAAAACTTTACTTGATCACTTTAATTCGGGCTTAACTTTATTAACAGCCCACAACATATAACCTCTCACATATGAGCCCATATAATAAATTGATCCAACAATCTCCCACTTGGGCTATATGTGTGACCTTACGGTTATGTGTTGTGCAAAATAACCTTATGAGCTCAGAAATGCTGTATTACCGAAATGTATCTACTATCAATCTCGTCCATCAATTGCGTCAACACAGGATCAAAGCAGCCTTCGTTACATTCATCGTAACTCGACCCATCAATGTTCACATGTATCAAAACAACTGAACGACATAGATTGTGATATGGATGTGTAGCAAGGAAATTTCACGCAATGTGATCCACGTGCCTATTTCCAACTGGTCCACCCTTAAACTTTATTTGAGATCAAACTTTAAAATTATCAGAGTGTGAATGAAAATTCAAACTTTATTTCTGCAGAAAATATCCTTAAACAATAACCAAAAAAACCATCTATCACAATTAAACATATGATATGACAAACTCCCACTAAAACTGAATATCCTCAATTGACCCAACGCCCATGTGAGCAGTATGCTCATGAAACTGTTTGGGCGGGAGCCCCTTAGTAAGCGGATCCGCAACCATGGAGTTTGTACCTATATGTTCAATAGACAACTGTCCACTCTGAATTCTTTCTTTAACAACCAAGAACTTGATGTCGATATGCTTTGACTTCGTAGTGCTCCTGTTGTTATATATATATATACATCAATTCAAGATCAAACTGGATATTGTAAATTCACGTACACGAACACGATGTCCAGATATCAAATTTAGCTGAAAATTGAGATTAGGGTCATAAGAGCAATAATCACTGACAACATATAATTAGAATATATTATTACTGTCAATATTATCATATGACAGCTACATTTTACTATATTATTTATTTTCAACTATTGTTTTATTATTATATACTTTAATTATTAATCAAATAGGATGATTACAGTGACTTAGCAGTAGATTATAACTTTGTAACTTAAAGTGAATTAGGATTGAACAAGATTTGGCATACTATATTAATAATGTGATATACATGTAAAACAAATGATCTTGTTAATGTTTTTACGATAAACTAATCTTTCCATCTTTTAATCACAATTATTTTTGTTATGTAAGTCAGATATTATATTCTTGCAATCATCTATTGCTTGTATGGACTTTATATATGAGTTATATGTTGTTGGTTGTTTGACAAAGTTAAGTTCGAATTAAAGTTATCAATAAAGTATGGATTATTGGATTTTAATGTATCTAATAGGATATGGTCTTTTATGTGTAGAGCCTAAATTATAATTTCTGTTTTAGTGATGGGTTAAAATAGAAATTGCAGGAGATAATTCAAAGAATTATCTATATATTGGTTATGGTCCCTAGATTTGACGTATCACGTTCCCTATTCTAAATCTCATTCTTAGAATAAAAATCTTAGAGAAACAAAAGGACTCTCACGAAGACGCTCAGATCTGGAAGATCAACCTATCATTCTCAAAGAATTCAGGACTATGGATTCAGGTACGCTTCCATATTCAGCTACAGATACATTATCAGATCTAATGATTTTAAGATATTTATGATTCTAAAATTATTCATGAACCTTAATTCTACAAGAAGTGATATCAGAGCCGATTCATATTAGATCATTGGAATTCAGTACACATTATTCGATATTTTGTTGCTTGAAATCGAAATCAACAAATTGTGATTCATTTGCTATCGAAAATTCCGATTTTCAGATCCAAAATTTAAATAAATATAAATCAAAAAATCGATATGGTTAGGGTCGCCGAAAATCAGGTAAATCAGGTGGCTTTTGGCCACCGTCAGGCGATGGGGTTGAGAGGAAATATTTCCCATCGTCTCGCGCCCCTTTTACCTCTGTTTTTGGATCGGAAACCGTAGAGATTTGGTCGAATTTCATCACCGAATGTTACGCTTGAAATATATGCGCTGGCAACGACTTCCCGACCAAAATTCAGGCTGTTCGGTCGATGATCAGAAACGGCTAAGGTACGGTGGTGGTCGCCGCTTTGAGTACTACCACCTGCCAGCGTCAATTTGGTCGGAGGAACAGTGTTGATGGCGGCGGCGACAGATTTTCAAAAGGATTAGGGATAGGGTTTCGATTTTCAAAAAAAATTTTTGATAAATTTCATCATGATAGAGATTATATTCAATATATTCAAATAATGATGCGGACGCTGAGATCGGGTGGCAGGACCCTTGAGTGACCGCAGTCAAGCGAGGCACTCGACCCAACGACCTCGCGTTTTCCGCAAATAGTTTGAGGGATTATTTTATTAATGCTTCAGTTTGAAATATATTACTTGGTGAAGAGATGTTTTTCTTTTGAGTTATGCTTTTTGAGATTGAGTTGGTGAATTACATGATCATAGGAAATTTTGAATCTTTCAAATATTATTTATAGCATATATCAATATGATTTGAATTTTTAGAAATTTTACACGAACGTATTTCATTTAAAAGTTTAATAGGTTAATAATTTTACAAACAAAAAAAAACAAATTTCCCCATTTATTTTATTAAAAAATATGAGTGAAGGTGTTTCACTTTCTCTCCTATTTTTCGAAAGACTCTTTTAGAATTATAATGGCATTAGTCACATTTCGACCTTGAGCTACATCATATGGATGTGAAGACAACGTTTCTCAATGGTGACATTGATGAAACAATTTATATGAGGCAGCCAGAAAGCTTTGTGTCTGGAGACCTAGATAACATGGTCTGCAAACTCAAGAAATCCATCTATGGACTCGAGCAGACATCTCGACAATGGTATTTCAAGTTTCATCAAGTGATCATCTCATTCATTTTTGAGATGAATATGATTGATGATTGTGTATACCACAAGTTCAGTGGGAGCAAACATATCTTTCTGGTTTTATATGTTGATGACATCCTTCTCGCTAGTAACGATATAGAATTGTTGCATGACACCAAGAGATTTCTATCTAAGAATTTTGAGATGAAAGATCTTGGTGAAGCATCATTTGTTCTGGGTATCCAAATACATCGGATTCGTTCTCGCGGTATTCTTGGATTATCGCAGAAGAACTATATCGAAAAGGTTATCAAGCATTATGGGATGCACAACTGTAAACCGGGTGATATCCTATTGCTAAAGGAGATAAGTTCAGTCTCAATCAGTCACCTAAAAATGATTTTGAGAAAAAGGAAATTGAGAAGATTCCCTACGTCTCAACAGTGGGAAATCTGATGTATGCTCAAGTATGTACACGTCCGGATATTGCATACGTGACAGAGATGTTGGGACGACAATTTAAGTAACCCAGGAATGGAACGTTGGAAAGCAGTCAAAAGAGTTTTAGGGTACTTAGAGAGAATAAAGAATTATATGCTCACATATCGGAGGTTGGATCAACTTGAAATCATTGGGTACACTGACTCCGATTTTGTTGGATGCAAAGATAGTATGAAATCCACATCAAGCTATGTCTATCTCCTTGCTGGAGGTGCCATTTCTTGGAAGAGTGATAAACAATCCATTATAGCATCTTCTACTATGGCTGCTGACTTTATAGTCTGTTATGAAGTATCCAATCATGGAATATGGCTGCAGAATTTTGTCACGGGACTATGCATTGTTGATGGTATTGAAAGACCATTAAAGTTACATTGTGACAATAAATCAGCAGTTTTATATTCCAATAACAACAGAAGCACTACGAAGTCAAAGCATATCGACATCAAGCTATTGGTTGTTAAAGAAAGAATTCAGAGTGGACAATTGTCTATTGAACATATCGGTACAAACTCCATGGTTGTGGATCCACTTAATAAGGGACTACCGTCCAAACAGTTTCATGAGCACACTGTTCACATGGGCGTTGGGTCAATTGAGGATATTCAACTTTAGTAGGAGTTTGTCATATTATATGTTTATCTGTTATAGACGATTTTTTGGTTACATTGTTGGTCCCTAAAAAATTAGGATCAAAAGATCAGCAGCAAGAGCGCGTTTAAAAGGCTTTCGAAATATTTGCTCGCTGCTGATATTACTGGAACTGCAATAGCTCGATGTTCTTGAACACATAAAAACTCACCAGAAGAGCACCGGAGACAGATCTGGTATGATTTAAAAATCATGCGGAAAATACCAGAACTGAATCCTATATTTTAAAACAACTCAAACAGATTTATGTACAACATAAATCTGTTCGAGACTTGCGTGCTTGTGTGGCTGAAATGTGATGCTAAGATTTGCTCGCTGCTGATATTACTGGAACTGCAATAGCTCGATGTTCTTGAACACATAAAAACTCACCAGAAGAGCACCGGAGACAGATCTGGTATGATTTAAAAATCATGCGGAAAATACCAGAACTGAATCCTATATTTTAAAACAGCTCAAACAGATTTATGTACAACATAAATCTGTTCGAGACTTGTGTGCTTGTGTGCTGCTGTATGCAATGCGATGCTAGAATGCTAAGTGCTGAATTAAATGCGTGCTGTTATGCGATGTGTGCTGAACTGTAAACATGCAATGCTAAAGTAAATCAAGTGCTGAAAGCTTAAAGAACACAATACAGTACGCATCATATTTGTTTCTGGAAGTTCGGACTTCAATGTCCTACATCTCCCCTTCTTCCACCT
>KQ987746.1:17356-56452 GCA_001598015.1 Dorcoceras hygrometricum
GGTATTCTTGGATTATCGCAGAAGAACTATATCGAAAAGGTTATCAAGCATTATGGGATGCACAACTGTAAACCGAGTGATACCCTGTTGCTAAAGGAGATAAGTTCAGTCTCAATCAGTCACGTAAAAATGATTTTGAGAAAAAGGAAATGGAAAAGATTTCCTACGTCTCAACTGTGGGAAATCTAATGTATGCTCAAGTATGTACACGTCCGGATATTGCATACGTGACAGAGATGTTGGGACGACAATTTAAGTAACCCAGGAATGGAACGTTGGAAAGCAGTCAAAAGAGTTTTAGGGTACTTAGAGAGAATAAAGAATTATATGCTCACATATCGGAGGCTGGATCAGCTTGAAATCATTGGGTACACTGACTCCGATTTTGTTGGATGCAAAGATAGTATGAAATCCACATCAAGCTATGTCTATCTCCTTGCTGGAGGTGTCATTTCTTGGAAGAGTGATAAACAGTCCAATATAGCATCTTCTACTATGGCTGCCGACTTTATAGTCTGTTATGAAGCATCCAATCATGGAATATGGCTGCGGAATTTTGTCACGGGACTACGCATTGTTGATGGTATTGAAAGACCATTAAAGTTACATTGTGACAATAAATCAGCAGTTTTATATTCCAATAACAACAGAAGCACTACGAAGTCAAAGCATATCGACATCAAGTTATTGGTTGTTAAAGAAAGAATTCAGAGTGGACAGTTGTCTATTGAACATATCGGTACAAACTCCATGGTTGTGGATCCACTTAATAAGGGACTACCGTCCAAACAGTGTCATGAGCACACTATTCACATGGGCGTTGGGTCAATTGAGGATATTCAATTTTAGTAGGAGTTTGTCATATTATATGTTTATCTGTTATAGACGATTTTTTGGTTACATACTGTTTATGGATTTTCTGCAGAATAAAATTTGAAGTTTCATTCACACTCTGATAATATTAAAGTTTGATCTCAAATGAAGTTTAATGGTGGACCAGTTGGAAATAGGCACGTTGTGATCACATTGCGTGAAATTTCCTTGCCACACATCCTATCATAATCTATGTCGTTCAGTTTTTTTGACATGTGTGAACTAGAAACTGGAACATAGAAGAGCGTATAACGGATTGAAATATGAATAGTACAACCTTTAGAGAGAAGACGAGGCCGAAACGATATTGCCATTCCTCAATTAGGGTTGATGGGTCAAGTTACCATGAGCATAACAAAGGCTGCTTTGATCCTGTGTTGACACAATTGATGGACGAAATTGGTGGTAGATACATTTCAGTAATACAGTATCTCTTTACTCATAAGGTTATTTGCACAATACATAACCATAAACGTTACACATATAGCCCAATTGGGAGATTGTTGGATCTATTACTTATATGAGCTTATATGTGAAATATTATATGTTGTAGTTGTTTGACAAAGTTAAGCCCGAATTAAAGTGAGCAACTAAAGTTTTGGATTATTGGGCTTTAATGTATCTAATAGGATATGGGTCTGCTATGTGTAGAGCCTAAATTATAATTTATGTTTTAATGATTGGCTAAAACAGAAATTGCATGAGATCATTCAAAAAATTATCTATATATTGGTTATGGTCCCCAAATCTGACGTGTCACGTTCCCTATTCTATAAGCCCGAATTAAAGTGAGCAACTAAAGTTTTGGATTATTGGGCTTTAATGTATCTAATAGGATATAGGTCTGCTATGTGTAGAGCCTAAATTATAATTTATGTTTTAATGATTGGCTAAAACAGAAATTGCATGAGATCATTCAAAAAATTATCTATATATTGGTTATGGTCCCCAAATCTGACGTGTCACGTTCCCTATTCTAAATTTCATTATAGAATAAAAATTTGAGAGAAACAAAAGGACTCTCATGAAGAACGCTCAGATCTGGAAGATCAACCTATCGTTCTCAAAGAATTCAGGACTATGGCTTCAGGTACGCTTTCGCATTCGGCTACAGATACAGTTATCAGATCTAATAATTTTAAGATGTTTATGATTCTGGAATTATTCATGAACCTTAATTCTACGACACATTCATCTTCCATGCTCAAATTGAGAAGTAAAAGAAATATATATGCATTAAAATAAATAACTCGTTATTAATTTGGTATATTATTATGTTTGACCAACACTTAAATGAAAAATCAAATATTCCACTTATGACCATATTTTAGTAACTAATTTCCACCACATGCCCTTGTAAAAAATTTGAGATAGCAAAACTAAAGGAAAAGGTGAGAAAATCACCGTGCAAACATTTTGTCCTTCTCTATTGGTACTTTTACAGATGATAAAAGAATAACTATAGTGCACAAACTATGTCCTACTTATATATTTATAGTTAATATATATATATATATATATATATAGCCTCACCAGGTCGGGTAGTCGGTAGAGTTCACCTCGAGATATGTCTAAAATGCTAGGTGAAAATAGCCTACGTTGCATGACATGAAATTATATAAACAAGTTAGAGTATGTCGAAATTTTTTTTGGTGAAACTCCTCCAATTCTTAATCTGGACCAAATGGTCAGTAGACAAGAGAGCAAGAATATATATAAAAGATAAGAGCTTGCGAATTTATGTGTGAGTGTAGAGTGGGACACACATGGGCTTTTATATATGGACAAGTGTTTTAGAGCAATTTATTCGACATGTGATGCGGCTGAGTGAGATTTGCGCTCGATCTCGAGATTTAAGGGTTCATCCGCCATATGTGCATTGACCACTTTCACGTCATGATTGCCGCCACGACACCTCCGACAATCTTTTGCCAAAATAATCCCGTTAATTAATCTATAACCATATAAGTGTAAATTTCTTTCAAGCTAGACAATGTCCAATATAGGGTCTTATTCTTGGGATAATTTACCAGAATCCATGGCAAAAGGCACCAAATTCATTACTCCCTTCCTTTTTCCATTAAAAGTCCTGGAAAAGGACGCTTTTCAATCAATTTCATTAATTCTGGCGAGACAAGAATCTTACCCTTTCCATCCCCCGGAAGGCTAGATGCAAGAGGGGCTGTGGATATTTATGCCTTAAATTTAGCATGAGGAAATGGACAATGCATTTCAAATTAGCTTTGAATATCGTGTTTTTGGATTCCATTCTTCATACTGTTGGCAGTAATACTGAATTTCAAAAGTTTGGCACTGCAGGCTCGGCATGTAATACCGTCAGTCCTCAGTGATATTGATGATCAGGACGCACCATAAAGAAGTCTAGCTAGCTGTTAATGTTGCAGCACACAGCCATTGAATTCGACAACAACGGCTCCTTCCAATGTTTCTTCCTCTATATACAACAAGCTTACTGCATTTGTTCTTGGAGATTCGTTGTTGGAGATCAGAGCTAGCAGACCAGTCGTCTTGTCCGATATGCATGGAGGAATTCATGCCCATGTCTCTCAAATGCTTTAGTGGCTATGAGCATTGCTTTCATGAAAGCTGCACAGACCAGTCGCCAATGACTCATAATATATAGTTCCATATTGTGAGAATTATAAAAAAATACTCAAAAATAGTTGATTTATTAGGAAACTATATTTTTTGGTGATGTAAATTTCATGGTTTTTTCTCTTCTTGTTCCTTGGTCAATTTACAGTCTTAGTCAACAATTTCATATTTGTTTTGATTTTAGTCATTTTTCACCGGAATAATGAAGCGAAGTAATAAAATTACTACTTCACACGGTAGAATACTACATGACTGACATATATTTTGTACTTTTAAAAAAGGTAATTTAGGATCCTAAATATAAATTTAACGATAATATGACCAAAATTGAAAAACGAGTTTTTCTTCCGAAATAGGGTTTGAACTTTGACCCTTCAAAAGTCTACATAAATTAAAATTGTGTGGAGGAATATATTACCCTTTAACACGCAGAAAATCACAACTCTCCGGACCGCCATGCGTGGTTTGCCTATAAACTTTGGAATTAATTAAGATATCTTTTTCTGTAAGCAAACTCAAAAAATACCGAAAACTATCTACAACTTGGACTTTCGTGGTACAATTTTACTGATTTTATTATCAAATTTGTGAACCGCCTTTCATAGTGGCTGACTTTAATCGACGACTTAGTTAATGAAAGCCTATATATATAACATATATGTTAATTAACGATATATATATTTTAAAATAAATTCAAGTATAATCGTAAGGATTTGAGAAAATAGCAGATATAGTTTCAAATCTCCTGTTTCTTATATAATAATCGATACTGGTTGATTGTTCATCAATTTTTAAAGTTTTACATAGTCAATTCACAAACATGAAACACTATGTATATGCAATTATGTATCCCTATTCCCTACGTTTCCAGAACAATTAATTGTCATAAATCTAAGAAAAATTTGGAATAATTTAGGAGTTGCAACAACTCAAAGGCTCCATTTCCCTACAAATTTCCAAGAACATATGTAAGTCAACGTCTTTCTTAGCTTGGAAATAAAAAAAAAACTCATTGACTTTAAAATAGACTACCGATATATACATAATGCAAACATACTTACATAAAATAATTCCATCGTCCCACCATTGCTAGCTGGTTTCTAGCTTTTTATTTTAAGTCTTGCGTTGATTGTGATCCAGAAAACAAATATGATTTTAGAAATCGCTTTTGTTATTTTTCTTCTAACTCCCACTGCTCATTCAAGAAAGGGTTGCGCAACATCGTTCTGTGGGAACCAAAGCTTGCCTATTCGATACCCCTTCCAGCTACAAGGCCAAAATCAGAAGAAGTGTGACTATCTTGCCTTAAATCTAACTTGCAGCAACGTTGAAGATGCTCCCCTTCTGAATCTTCCGGAATTCGGAGATTTCTACGTAAGAAGCATCAACTATTCATCTAGCACGATACAACTTCATGATACAAATGACTGCCTCCCTAGTCGAATCATGAATGCCAAGGCGTCAAATTCGCTTCTGATGGCGCCGACTTACCAGAACTATACCTTTTTCAGATGTGCTAAGGGGAATTTAAGTTCGAGTTTCCCCGTCATCAGTTGCCTGAGTAACTCCTCCTTCTCCGTGTTATCGACTTCATCGATATCACGTGCACAAGAGATCAGTTCTCTAGGATGCATTGTTATTCAAACTCTGCCGATCCCGGTTTTATATCCACTTCAGTATGAGTATAATGGATTCAAAGGTGATCTTGTGTTGACATGGGATGTAGGGACTTGCCAGGCATGTGAAAAGAAGCAAGGACGTGGGGCAGGTAAAAGTCAAATCTAGGCTCGTTATCAATACATTCTTCATGATTTATGGATTCAATGATATATGCAAAGAATTTTGCGTTTACCCATGTTTAATTGACATAGGCTAATCTTATATTATGTTGATATAGAGAATGCCCCAATATTATTTACTTCACTTTTTGGTCTCCGAAAGGACTCTCATCAAAACTAGTTAGTGCTAGTTCATGTGAACCCTTAGGAGTAATTTATCGAACTGGGGAGATCTAAACTGCTAACATACCCATAAAATCCCAATATACATATTACAAAATATTCACCAACTTTAGATATCCAAGGTTCCATTCTACTTGAAATTAGATGGAATTTATTTACCCATCTGGTTCATGTGGGAGTTCCTAGTTTAATCATGTAGGAATTTCTACTCTAGCATATCATCAAAATATAATTTTTTTCATGACACTTGTACATTTTCATAATTGGTAAGTTTTTATCGGACATTCACGGTAACTAATTATTTGTACTTTTATTCAACTCTAGCCCTTTTTCACCGGCATGCTGACTAAACATGTCACCGATTTCCGATGACATTTCATCAGTTTCCATGGCCAAAAAGAGGCTAAGTAGTGTACGAAGACCGTAATGGACAGATAACATGACAACAATGTAACATATGTAAGTTACTGGACAAGAAAAGAAACTTTCCCCATCGGATTTTCTGTATGACCGATTTTAAAAAGAGATCTATGTGAGTGGTATGACTAAGATAGGGAAGACATGCAAGAAGGCATAATACACCAGAAAACCAGATATAAGTTTAACTTATGCAAAGAATAGGAGATATATTTATTATGTGCGTCTGTTTGTGTAAGATGGACCACGATGTAATAAGAAACAATCTACGATTTTAAAACCAGACTTTCTCTACAGGTAATTTTTGCATACGTAAGTTCCTCCATGTTGATCCATCACAAGGTTTTCGCTAACTATCACGTGACCTTTTTCTTTTCCCTTGCTGACAGGCTATACCGTGCTGATAGTGTTTTCAACCCTTTTAGCACCTTTTCTGTCGTGTCTTGCCTTATATGCACTGTTGATGATAATAATATATTTCATAAAATTGATAAAGAAGGCTAAGGAAGCAATATGGTCCCTAGCACGTCGACTTTCGGCCTGCGTAGTTACCCGCCGAGGACGTCAGGTTGCACCAGCAGTAAGGCAAACAACACAGCCTTCAAATACAACACAGCCTTCATATGTAGCAGCAGGATCTGTGTTCTCCAATTCTTCCATTACGAATAAGTTCAACACTATTATTGTTGGAGAAAGTGGGCGAATCCCCGGGCCGAATAGCTCGTGTTGTCCTATATGTTTGGAAGAATTCAGACCCAAAGAGACAGTCAAAATCATTGCTGATTGCGAACACTGCTTCCATGGAAACTGCATAGAGCTGTGGCTGAGGACTCATAATTCATGCCCCTTGTGTAGAAATGCAGCGTCTTGATTTATGTGAACATGAGAATATTGATAATCTTGAAATGTATAGTTAGACGTGAGAATACAAGCACTTTGTTTTTGAAAGCTGAAAAGGAATGGGAATTCATTATGTGATTGTTCATATATGACAGTGTTAAAGGTCATCTTTTCTTCGTAAGCTAGTTTGTTGGAAGATTAAAATGGAGTGCAACAACCAATCAATCATATGTGACGTCCAGACCTATTGAGCCACTTATTTTTACTACAAAAGCATGTCTACTGATCATTCCTATTGATTTTATGAATCGTTATATATATCTTAATGGTTGGATTGAGTTATTTTGTCGTCATTATTGATGAGCCTAAAATTATTGGACTCTTCTAGATTTGAAAATTGGGAAATAACTTATCTGATGCATTAACTAGTTCGATTTTTGGTTTGATGCATATTTTGATCCAATTTCTAACATGGTGTCAGCTATGTCATTATTTTTTAGGTCACATCATCATTTTTAGTTCTACATCATTACTTCGATGATATAGGACTAAAATGAATCTAAGTTCTTGATAAAATTATAAATTGTTGTTTATGTTAAAAGTGTTATCTATTCAATTATCCGTTGTAGCTTGAAAAGGTGTAAGGAAATCAATGTGAAGACATTTAAACATGGGGGGAGTTGAATAAAAAAAAAACCCAAAAACAGTTCTTAATTGAAAGTTGATGCAGAAGCCCAAAAGTGGTATTTTTGGTCTTTTCATATATAGGAACACTATTTTTTTATGAAATTGTCTTTTTTTTTCCTGAATTTCCCTTTTTTCATAATGGCGTGTGATTTCCTGTCCGAATTTACTGCAAATAGCTTCTAAATTCAGTTAAATGTGCATTTACTGAAGATAAAATAAGGTTTAGGGGAAAAATAAATTAAAAAAACTTTGATATAGTGTTGTTTAACGAAAAAAAATGACATTCTAAAGTCCAATGAGCTGGCCCATAGTTTAGGCTCTCTTTAAATAGCAAGTGGCCCACTGGGCTGATAGATTAAGATTTAAAGTCCAATAACTTTCACGATCAAAGGGGAGGAACTGGAGTTCGGGGAGATTGATTTAGTTGATCGAACATAAGTTTTGATCAAGCATGAAGAAAAGTGGAAGCGGGAGCAATATGGTGGATAAGGGTCGGATCCTGCCGGCGGACCCGAATCTACCACGGTTCCTCTGCCAGAACTGCCACCAAAATATATGTTTCCTCGGAGTCGATTCTTACGCCGATAAATTCCTCTCCTCCGGTTTGGTTCCTCCCCCAAAACTACTAATTTCTAAATTTATTAGAATTTTATGTACAGGAGCTCTGCGTAGGTATCGATGGCGCAAATTATCTTTACTTAATACGTTAGTAGAAAAAAAAATTGAAAGTTCGTTGATGTAGTTGTTTCAGTTTGATAGATAATGTGCTACTCTATGTTATCGAGCATGTTTGCATATGATATATGTGAACAATTAGAGCATGCTATTGAGGTGATGCTAGACGTTAGCTTTCTTTTTCCTTTTCTTTTTATGCCTGAGGTACAATAGGTTGCTTCTTTGCCGTATCCCGATATTGGTTTGTTGTTGATTTGGTTGTATCCGGTTTCAGTAATTTCATTTTAGCTCCTGCAAAAGCATGAAATTGGATTGGTATAGCTTTACTGCCACTCAATATGGTTAGTGAACTGTTGAGACTACAAACAAATGCGTTTTCAGTGATTGAGGACTAGAAGTGTGAATTTTAATGTTCTACTCTGATTTATGGAAATATAAATGTTCTCTAATCTGTCTTAAAAAAGTGTCTGTTCGTGTCCTTTTCATGCAATACCTTCAAATGTAGATAACCGTGTTGTAAAGCTTCATAGCTTTGTCTGAAAGAGATTGCATGAAAACACTAATACTTGATATCTAATTATCATGACTTACTTTTAGAACAAATTAAGTGCTCAGTTTATTGTTGTGTCAATTAGCTGTGTGATTCATTAGCATGTGTAATATTAAGATTGATGTGTAGGGCAAGGTTCTTCAATCCATGGCACTGCTAGTATTATAGGTTCAACGAGGATGGACAATTCATATGTCGTGTTGCCAAAGCAAAGGAATCAGATTCCTGGTGTCCCTCCTCGTCCTCGAGGTGGAGCAGTGTTGCCTGACGCTAGTCAATCTGGGAAAGCAATAGATGAGTCATTTGTTGTATTACCTCCACCAGCTGCTTCTGTGTATAAATGTGAACCTGGAACTGATGGAAGTGGGACCAATTCAACACTACCACCGGGCGATACCCCTAACACTCCTATGCAACAGAATAATTCAGGTTTCCACTCCACGATAACAGTCCTAAATCGTGCATTTGATATTGCCACAACACAAACTCAGGTATGCAAAATATGCTTATATAAGTTATAATGATTTATTGCTACAGTTTCCTTATTATGCACATATTTTCTTCAGGTTGAGCAACCTCTGTGTCTTGAATGCATGAGAATATTGTCTGATAAACTTGATAAGGAGGTTGAAGATGTGAATAGGGACATATTAGCATATGAGGCATGTCTTCAACGTTTGGAAGGTGAAGGGAAAGCCGTTCTTAGCGATGCTGAGTTTCTTAAGGAGAAACTGAAGGTCTGTTGTATTCATGTTTTGAATAAATTTTGGAACAAAAATAAATATCATAATACATCAATAGGTGTGCTTTTTATTCTGGCGAAATGTCAACAGTTTTCCCTGATTGGTTTAGGTTACGAGTAAAGCAGATTCATAAATTTACTTCGATTTCTCTTCACATTTTATTTTTTTCCTTTACATTTTCAAATGGGTTTTGAGTGGAGCGAACATATTTTTGGATTTGAACCCAACTCTGTAATATTCCGACAAGCTGTCCAGCTGATTGGTCTAGTAGAGCATAACTAAATTCCAAACTCCTTTCTGAGGACTTGAATTTTCTTATATAATGCATGTGTATTATTTTTAGACATTCTATCGTAGGTAAAAGCCTCAACTGTGAAAAAACTTAAGAATTTTTCTCTTAATTTGTTATTTATTAGCACGAGTAGCACCTTGAACGGTTAATTAGGAATATATTGAGTGATTTTAGCATGTTTGGATCTTATATAAGATAGAAGAAGAAGAAAGAAAACTTGAAGCAGCAATCGCAGAAACAGAAAAACAATGCAGGGAGGTGACCAGCGAACTAAAAGAACTGGAGTTGAAGTCTGCCCGTTTTAAGGAGCTGGAAGAGCGGTAATACGCCGAATGAAATTCAAATCTTAATTGTTTTTGAGTTATCCAGATTAAGTATTATGATGGTAGTATGATGTTTTAAATTGATTCTTCTGGTTCTTGGATCTATTTCATCACATCTCTAGGAGTATTAACATACTCTTGGAATTTTCTTTTTTAAATTTGTACAGTTACTGGCAGGAGTTCAATAACTTTCAGTTTCAGTTGATCTCACATCAGGTTTGTTCTGTTCTCAGTCTTTATGACTTGCTGAAACTTATGCAAATGTATGCACGCATATGTCAGCTTTAAAATCAATTTTCTTTGAACAATAAAATTAGTTCTAAGTGTCAGTTGATGATGAGGTCATTCTTTCCTCTTATACCACTCTCTTTTAATTTAGGTCATATCTCTAATACCACCAACAGCGTAAAGAACAGATTTTGGTTGGGATTTTGAATCTTATGGACTTCAAACATTACACGTACTTCCTGAAGGCTGTTAATGGTTAATTCTAGATAATCATCATTATAATGCAGAAGAAAAATTAGTAGTCTCGTATATATTTTTCTGTACTCATCTTTAGATATCTCAACATAAATTTACTGTCAACAGGAAGAGCGGGATGCTATTCTGGCAAAAATTGAAGTTTCGCAAGCTCATTTAGAGTTGTTAAAGCGTACGAATGTCCTAAATGATGCCTTTCCTATTTGGTATGATGGAGAGTTTGGGACCATCAACACCTTCAGGCTAGGAAGACTTCCCAAAGTTCAGGTCTGTGGGTTAGGTGGTGAAGAACTTATGGTAGTCACGTTGTCACCAATCTCTAAAAGGCCTCTCTGATTGTATTGTTCACTTATATGTGATGCTTAGGTTGAATGGGATGAGATAAATGCTGCATGGGGACAAGCTTGCCTTCTTCTTCATACAATGGCTCAGTACTTCAGGCCAAAGTTTCAGTATCCTTTACAAAAGAAAGTAGATTTGCACTTTGCTCAACTTTCTGTTGTTGGTGGGATTTTTTTAAGTTAACAGTTCGCCAAATCAATATTTACAGCAGAATTGATTCCAAGTGGAATAGAATCTACAAAATCGATGTTAGTTCCAGTTCTAAGGCCTTCATTGGCAAGAATGTGCGTGACTTGGTCTGCCTGTTGGTGGTGCTTCTAGTTTATATTCAAATCAAGCTGATAGATCCATGACAATCCTTTGAATTGTCATTTCTTAATTTGTCATTCCAGATACCGAATTAAGATTCTTCCTATGGGGAGTTATCCTCGCATAATGGACAGCAGTAACAATACTTATGAACTGTGAGTTGAAAATAAATTTTTGAATAGTGGTAACCCGTTTAGCTTTACTATTTGTAAATAACAAATGTATTACTCAAAGGATCTGTTCTTTGACCGGGAAACCGTGAAAGGGTCTTCCCCTTTGTGAATGGTACCTTTCTGAAATTTGTTCGCCATGGCGTGGCCAACTTTAACCTTAAGCAAAATAACACAATTATCTAATCTGGGATTGCCTGATTCCATGAAATTTCGTATTAAGAAACAACTCATGAGTTTTGTTCGTATTTATCTTTGCCTGTGCAGCAATCACCATCGTCTATTCTTCAATACCTCTTACAGTCTCGTCCCGTAATATGTTCTTTTTGCATATTTAACTCAAAACCATTTTCTGTGTCTCTCAGCTTTGGTCCTGTGAATGTTTTCTGGAGCACTCGGTATGACAAAGCCATGACATTGTTCTTAGCCTGCCTAAAGGAGTTTGCAGAGTTCGCAAATTCGAAGGATAAAGAAAATAATATTCCTTCGGAGAAATGTTTTAAGCTTCCATACAAGTAAGTCTAGGTTTTTCTTGCATTTGACTTGCATCATATATTCTTTCATTCATTTGGTAAAGATATGAAATTTACCACTGAAATATATGATACACGTGCGATGCTGAGCAATAAATTTCAGTTTGGGAACATGCACGTTACCATCTTAATATATCAAAATACTAATCCTATTTTTGTGTTTTGATTTATGCTAAAATGAATAGGCCAATCATCACCTAAATTTTTTGCTGCAAACTCCGAATATCTTAGGCGTTCGGCATGGTTTTGCAGGATCGAAAATGATAAAGTGGAAAGCTACTCGATTACTCAGAGCTTCAACAAGCCGGAGAATTGGACCAAAGCTTTGAAATACACCCTTTGCAATCTGAAATGGGCTCTCTACTGGTTTGTTGGCAATACAAATTTCCAGCCTCTGACTGCTTCTGCTTCTTCGCATTCTGATGTATCAGGCTCAGGTTCGCTGTACAGTAAACATCCTTCTGATTCTAAGTTACAATCTTGAAACTCGTCACGCCTGTGATACAGGCTATTTTTTTGTAAATACTGGCAAAAGAACATAATGTAAAGAACTCGAAGAGTTTGGTTTCGGTCAATTGAAATCACTTTGTAATGTCAATACGATCTTTTGGAATGCGAAGTGTAATACCTCGGGCGAGGTGTGGTTCTACGAGAAAATGCCACGGGAAATACAATGAAGCATCTGTTTCAATTCATTATGTCGTGGATCCTCGCCTGCATGGGTTCGCACACGAAGAGATGAATGTTTCTTGCAGCATCCTGTGCTGCATTGGGTCTTCCATGATGTTAAAGAATAACACACATTTGAGTTGGGCATTCACCGTAATACTCTTGTTAACCGGACTTAGATCTGAATGAAAAGTTCCATCAAAACTAGCACAACATAAATCTAAATGGGATTCGTTACATATCTTTTGCAAGTGTTCTATATTGACAAACATCGTTCAATTCTATACATGGAACGTAGAAAACAAAACATGAAAGTATTCTAATATTGGGTCGACACGTTTATATCAGGTCATATCGAATTTACTTTTACTTCAAAGAAGAATTAGGAAATTGATTGCCGCTTCATTCCACAATCTTCTCATTGTCTTGGTCTGCTGAATTTGAAATCAAAGTCTTCAACAAACCACCAAAAAATAATCTTGTTTGCTTCGATGTTATATAAGGGCATATGAACATTTACTAATAGAGCATATCTTATGAAATTTAAAATTAGTATGTGACATGTTTTTAATATGGTAGATTTGGAAAAGGGGGGGCCAACTTAGGGAATGCGAGATACCAGCCGAATGATCAGCCGGAGTGTCCCGATACAGTGCATTTTACACAACTTCCGGAAACTTCTAGTAGCCGGAAAATCTCATTTTCACTAAAAACTCAAGCTATGATTCACTTGCAACCTTCTCATGTTCTTGAAATGGCATTAGCTGCTCTTTCTATTCCACAAAGTAGGGGATTTTGTAAGAAAAAGACCATTCGCGGACATAACAAATGTTTCACATGTTTTTTTTATTCTTATGATTAAGTTTCTATCATGTTAATACATTAATTACTTGTTATTATGTAACGTTCACAATTCTCTAGTTCGAAATTTTGATGTTGTTTTTAACTTTGTATTTTTTTAATTAGTGTTAATTTTTTCGGGCTGACGCAACTCAACTGTGTGCGGCACAACTCATTTGACAACTCTCATTTTGTAGCATCAACCACAAATGCTCATTAATCTTGGTTTGAACTTATTATTGTTCAACTATAATATTTTTTCGAGTTTACAATTGATAGATATTATCCTTTTGAAGCATAACTATAAAAATTGGACTACACTTCATAAATAGGTGTCGAATGACTATCATTGTTAAATATACATTCTATGTCGAGAATAGAAAGTAATAGAAGAATTATAAAATACTGAACTTCTATAAATCCTACGTTCTCTTGAAATTGGGGGTTTAATTATATATATGAACTACCTTATCATTTGCTAAAACACTTAACTAAGATATATTCAACCAAATGTTACTCTGAATTGGGTACAATGTTGTTGCATGCATCAATCACCTCTGCGTTAGAAGAATATACACTTTTTTAAAAAAATCTTGAACGACGTAATTCATCTCCTTTTAGGCCATCCAGTATCATTAAATATCCCAAACAAAAGAGCAAGACAATATGAACATGATAAATTCCAGGTTCATAGACTGAATCATGTCGACCATTACACATTATTTAAGCTTGCAATAGAGGAAACTAGCGCAACAGATGGAACCTATATCAGATACAGATAGATAGCTATCTTTCATGGAACATGAACTAAATCTGGAACTAAACTGAAATCAAGCTTCATGGAGATCTGTGTTTCACTTCATCCGACAGTTGGCACTGTGCTGGAACTAGATCAGAATCAACAAAGAACTGTTCCACTGAAATGAAGCCGTAGGCCACGAGTGAGGAAAAAACAGTGTCATAATTTCAGGTTAATGTTGGAAAAAAATTATACAATTAAAATTCTAGTATAATTCCGTTTTGCTAGCAGATAAACAGTTCAGTCCAAAATATGTCTTGGTCCGTGTAAGTATTTCTCACGATGTATCTCTTGATCAATATAATTGAAAGAAAACTAATATATCGTGAACCAGGATATTATGTTACCTGTATCATCTTGCTCTGTTGAATCAAGTAGAATATCTGAATCAGAAGCCAGAAAAGGGGAGCCAGGATAATTTCCGAGAGCTCCTAGATCTGCCGCAGAAGAACAACAGACACCATGAGTTTAATTTTCATGTCAATATGCAGTTCTCTACATATAAAGAGTCAAATAAACCCCAGATGGCCTAGTTCCCTTTCATTAACACGAAATGGAGTAGATGTTACAAGACTCAATTCTTATGAAACAATATGAACATTAGGTTGAATTACCTTCCAAGTTTGATAAATCTGCTGTCAGGTCCGAAAGGCTAAAATTCCACTGAATATGGTCCAAGGATCTGAGGGAATCTCTAGAGTTCTCAGCTCTATTTTCTGGTGGAAGATGTAGTTCGACTGAATTGGCCACATCTGATGTGAATGCAGTGTCAAGGGCTGAAGTATCGACTTCCATGCCGGATATTTCTGATGCAGTAAAGGGAAAATGACTACTGGATGCCACTGAAGTTGGGCTCACAGGCATATCCGACATGGATGGCATACCGTTGTTTGGAGGCATAATGGGTGATACATCAGCCCCAGATGTGTCAATCATCGTACTGCTGCAGAGAAGATAAACAGTATATAACAAGCTTTTTCATCATTATTTTACTGAATTGCTTTCAATGTTCTTTTTCAAAGGGAATTCTCACCCGTTTCCAGGATTCATGTGCATAGGTATATAATGTCCTGGAGCGGGAATTCCATTGACAATGTGACAGCTAGTTGTGGAATAGCCCAGAGGATCAATATGAGGTTGCCCTGTAGCAGTAAGTGAAGGCTGGTGCATGACTGGGTATCCAACAGGTAAGTTGTTGGCTGCACTGTGAACATGGCATTGAGTATTGATGATGATATAACGTGGGAAAAAAAGGCACCGGTATAAAAGAATCAGAGAACGTTATTTCAATATTTTCTGTAACTTGTTTCTTATATAACCCTTTCCCCAATTCACCAACTCAAGAAAAAAGGGAATGAAGGTACATTCTCAAGAAGTGTACCACGAATTGGATGGATTCCGTTTTGCATAGGCACCAAGGGAACCTTAGGAGACACTGGATACTTCATCATATCATACTGGTGCTGAAGCAGGTTGTTGAATGAGATAATTTGCTTCTTCAGTTTCAGCCTTATGTAGTACGCTCGAAAAAAGTCGGGATTTTCTTCTTCTAGTTTCTGCCACACTGTGAATTGGAAACATGAAGAACTAAAACTTAAGCATTTGTGTAGCATCAATATCTGATCTACAGGACAATTAAACAATTCTTATCCTAAGGAAGTTGGTTAGCCACAGAATTCGCACTTCTTGGTCACTTGAAAAATACATACCTAAATTTGTGAACCTAGGATCTATCCTGGCACGGTTCAGTAGGGTCTTTACCACCACGTCTTTATTCATATACAATTGAAGGCATCGTTCAATCAAATTCTGAACCTACAACAAAAAAGATTTATGTGATGTAGACTATTGGAATTTATAGAAACGGTAGATACATAAAAACAACATAATACAACTCTCTTACAAGTTCGATGTCCTCACGGGAAACTTTCTTGTTATCATTACTTGATATAGAAATGGAAACTGAGTCTGGTACTGGTGTCTCGGCAACATTATTTGGCAATTCACTTTTGCAGTCATGAGGAACGAGAATAGTAGACTTTTTGTCCTGAGAGTTTTGTGGATCCTCCAACAGTTTCTACATATCAATCAAATTACAAAAGATTCGAGGAAAGAAAAAAATGAAATTCAAAATAGTAAAAGATAAAAAATCTAGCTTGCATTGATAGCTCAAACTTTGTTGAAGCAATATGGATTCATTTTATGTAGTATTTTTACTCAAATGGTATTTGGTGTGTGAGTTTAGCATGAATTGAGCAATCAATGGATCAATACCATAGATGGTAAAATTCATGATCATTTGCTAAGGACAACAAACGGGAAAAATCGTCATAAAAATAGATGTAGGCATCAGCTGCTCCAGTCCTCTTTTTACATGATTATTTTTCAGTTTGATAGATGTTAAAACAATGATGAATTAGCGTTCCTCTATTTTCTATTTGTTTAATCCTTCAGTCTTGAATTTGCAGACAAATGACAAGCGGTCGAATGCAGTCCATTACCCAACAAACTGATAAATAAAGAAACCGAAAATTTTGTACGAGAACAGAGGAGTTTTTTTAACATATAAGAATTCAACCTTTGTGCTCTTCATTTTAGCTAAGGGCGACCAGATAGTGATTCTCCATGAAGCTCTTGTATCTTACAGTCGTAAGTAGCTCAACAAATTCTCGACTTGTTAATTAAATCAAGAATTGGAAGCACTGCACCAGGGAAAAACAACTTGATGTAACATGTTTTTACCATCCATTGCAAGATGCCAAACGAAGAAGGAAAATATTACAACCAGTGAATGTGCATCTCAACAGTCCTCTTGTTTGATGAAAGAGCAGCTTGAACAAGAATTATCTAATTTAGATCAAGCGAAGAATGTACAGTTTAATGGCTAATACCAGGAATGATCTCGTCGATAATGTCATAAGCAGCAGCAATTGAGCTTAAATGGTGCACTGAGTTACAAGAAGTTGACTTTGTGTTCACTTATAACAGCACGACTAGGAAATCTCGTAAGGTGAAACTCAGCCTGCAGGATGGATGTCGAACCCAAGTACAGATACAATCAATCAATGAGGGGATCAGCAAACTGCTGAAACACAGTATATCATTAAAACATTTTAACTTAATTTTACAGCATCACAATAGGCATTTCACTGGTTTACTAAACCATGACTCTGACGCTGCTACTAGCCCAATTACATCTTTAAGATTCGCAAAACTATCTTTCTCGGTGCCACCCACTTCGGACTCTTTTATATCGATGCAAGCTACTCATCTGTAAGTCTTAGTGGGTTCTTCTTGCTCAAAATGTGATGGCCTTAGACTATTCAATCCTTAATTCTAAGGGTTTCCAGACTATATGTTTCTAAATTATTCTATGAAGCCCATTTCTTCTTAAAAAATTGCACGTCCCTCCTGATCATGTTCTTTTTCTATATAATCTCCTTTCTATAGTTCTTAACACAACCAAATGTCCGAATCGAGATGCACTGTTACATGACGTTATTTTCATACAGTAAAACCAATCAAATTACTTTTACATGAACCATTTACATTTTAGTCCACGACAGAGCCAATATTAAGCATCAAGAAGCACTTCTATCAAAAGGAAAATATCCCCAATCACTCACTTCCATCAAATAGTAAAAAATCCCCCCTCACTCAAACACCACTTTGCTTGTTGCATATAAAACAACTAACGTTTAAAATAATAAATAAAACAAAGAAGTATGATTCTTTAATCTTCTAGCATAAATAGAACACCAAATCCTCAATCTCCATCACGGATACTCCTCATCATCTTGAAAATCCCCCACCACCTTTTAGCTAACTCAAACTTACAGATGCATCTAAATCTAGTGGCTCTCGCTTATAACTTAATCAAAGTAATCCAATGTTTATACATCAAACCATCACATGGATAACTATTTCACAAGAAAATAAACAGATGAAGAAAAAAAAAAACCTTCCTCAAATAGCTTTGCAAATGCTCAGAAAGTTTCAATCTTCAAGGTTATGTCGACAAATTATACAAGCCCAGCAATTTCATCAAGATAGGCCCGGCGGCAGATTAATAAAAACTCATGATGATTCATAACAACAGAAAATGGTAGCACTGACAGAGCTCTCGGGGACGGAAACGGGTTTTTTCATAAAAGTCGAGATTTTTAGATGCAAATTCGTTGAGGATTCAAGAATGGTGCCTATGTATCCTGTGAGGAGTCCTCCTTTTGTGGTTCAGTTGTTTCACTTTGTGAAAACTCGAAAGGGTGTCGTGTTTGTATGTTTGATAAGTTTGTGAAAAGAAGAAAAATGGAAGTGGGCAAAGGAAAAATCTGTAGTTCTGTACAACTACGGCAGACAGATGATGTTTTGTTTTCATCATCGTTTTCAAAATGAAATTAAGCGACACATTTTCATCTTCCATAAATTCATATTAATGGCCTTCTAACATTTGTTAGTACAAGCGTCTGGAATAAAAAGTATTCTGCTTAAAAAAGATCTTTTTATTAAGATCCATATTTTGAAGTTTTTTTTTTTAGTGAAAATTGCTATAAGTTTATGTTTGGATAAATAAATACAAGCACCTTTTAATTTTATTTTATCAGTTTTTAGGTTTTGTTATTATGGTTGCACTTTAGAATAACATTTATTTTAGATTATATAAGTGCTTTTAAAAGAGTTTAAAGTCTACCCAAGCATATATAAACTTACAAAAGCATTTAGATAAGGTTTATCTAGTGCAATTAATTTTGTTAGCCATATTTTATAAATTTAAAGTTATATTTAATTTTACTGATGGGATGGATTACGGAGAGTTGTCCAATTTCATTGGATATTTGGTTGGAACTCAATCAATTATATATCTCACCGAAATCGAATGTTAACTTTATATTAAATTATTATCATTTATATTTTAGTATTTATATTATATAAATTACTTACTTGACAAAAATAAAAAATTATTTATAATATTACCTCAAATCTAATTAATCAAAACATTATATTCTATTATTAATTCAATATTAATACAAAAGGTAGTCATAAATATTTTAATATAACAATATTTATTATATACAAAACTCATATTAAACGCACTGAATGTGAAGAAAGAGATGATTACTTTCTAAAAGTTTTAATATTAAGTAAATAGGTTTAATAGAAACATAAATAAAAGAAATTAAAAAGGTCGTTGGAAATCGGAAAGATATTTATATAAAAATATAAAATTGAAACAATGTTTTCTTACAAAATTCAGAAAATTCGAAATATTTTGAGCTTTCGTTTCTCTTTGGTAATAAAAAGTTCTGAGTACTTTTCTCTCGGATTTGAACATAAAAGAAGTGAAAAGGGTTGGGAAAAAGAATATTTAATATAAGCTACACCAATAAAAGTTTGATCTGTCGCCATCTAGCTGTATTCACTTGGTTATCTCGATTTCCATTTTGGACCATGTCACTCAATAACTCTCAAAACATCTAGTCGAGTAAAAGAGTTTTTATTCTACATCTTCTCTATTATTATCTAGAAAGACATAGAAGCTATTTAAAAAGAAATTTTTTTTCAGCTCAAATATACTTTGTATAATATCGAGCAATCCGGGGACGATAATGAGACAAATTTATTATCATTTATCCTCATCGGAGCTAAGTTGAGTAAGAACAACTCATTTTAAGGTATAGTTCGATCAGATTAGATCAGACCAAATCAGCTTTGACAAGATCAACTCATAATAAAATTAAGCTCGGAGCATATGAGTTGGCTTGGACCAATGTAAAATAGTTTCAAAACATATCATTTTAAACGAAACCAACTCAGAGTGGAAATCAGATCAGATCAGGAATTCAGCTCGCCGGTTATCAGTTTAGAGTATTAGGGAGTTCAGCTCAGAACTTCAAAACGCGGCCTGATAACAAGGAAAAGAATTTGTACGGTATCTTAATCTGAAGTATTGACTTTTAGGATCAATTATAGTCGTTGGAACACTCTATGCTTTATATACATGCTTGCTCTCTATTTTCGAGCATCCGACCTGACTTAAGCGTCAGAGGGATTTTCGCTGGAAACACTTTCGATGCCCTCTGACTCGTGTCTTATGGTTGCAAGACATTAAAAGAGATACATTCATCTTTGCTCAAACTGTCAAACATGCCCATCTCCCGAGGAAGAGCTCCTGACATGTGATCTCATGTTTTCCAAGCTGAATTATCACGAAGTCCAGACCTCGTGATATCCCGATACAGGTGACTCATCCCTACACATGCCTCATCGTTCAACTTCAATAGCTCATTGCTCGAGGACCGCTCGTCCTGATGACAGCTCTTCGATTGGGGGAAAATTCGATTACATCATAATGTATTTATTTTGTCGTCAACTTGCAATCAATAAATAAACCCAAAGAAACAAGCATTAGCAATAGATCGAGACAATCATTAAATAACTCACATGGCTTAGAGAAAACTTTCGGTTTTACATAATCTCAACTTTACTTAATTCGATACACGTTCATGATAAAATATGTAATAATATTTTTGTTTACTACTAGTTCTTTGCTCTTTTTGGTTTTCTTCTAAATAGTACGATTAAAGTTTTTTAAGTGTGGAAAAAGATAGGACGGAGAGAGAACACCTGACATCAGTTAAAAAGAGACCAAAATACCACAAAAATAAAATAGAAAGAATGAAGATGACAGAAATATATATGATTGGACCAAAAATTTGAAAAAAAAATTTACAAAATAGCACCATTTAGCAGTTTTAGAGAATAATGTTAATCGTCATTTTCAACCTCTATTGCTACATAAAAGCTCCAAAAAATTTGGGCGCGCTTGGTTGGAAAATATTGTAGGATTAATTTGATTAATCCTATCCAATATCATATTGGACAGCTCGTATTTATCATTCCTTTAGTTATATATCTTCTACAATCAATTTATTAAAATTCTAAAATTATCCCACTTATTCTTTTTTGTATAAATTTACTAATTTTACATAAACAAGAAATAATGTCTTTTTATCTCGGATTTAATTATTCAAACCAAATACAATAACTTCATCGAATATTATTTTATGTTTAAATTCAAAACATTTTATTAATCAAATCATTTATAATCATCGTACCCATCAATCTTCTCAAAGATTGAAAAGTGATCCAATCAGGTGGACGATTCTTCGGCCAATACCCCCAACTCACAATTGGAACTGACTCCGGGCACGTGTAAATCTGTGCCCTAAGATTGTTTTCTGATTATGCCTTGTTTGGCGGTGGAATCACTGGTTGGCGAAAATGGAGGACGAATACGGCCTTTTGGTGTTGTAATTTTAGCTATCCCACTTTCTTGTCTGGCTCCTTTCTAAATTCGATGATTGGAGCTTGTAATAATTATGATGTGGATCCACGCGCAACAACTTCTGCACATGGGACGTTATCCTACATCAGAAATTTAAGATTGCAATAATGAAAAGCAAATTGGGAACAAATAATTTGGTTTGTCCTGCTAATATGATAGAGAGCCACATATTTGCTTAGATTATGGGAAAAATTACATCTATATTAACCATTGCAGAGCTACAATTCGGTTCATGTGGCGTATGGTATAGTACTATGGTTATTAGTCATTAGTCATAGCAAGTGATATTTTTTTTATGTTTTTAAAAAAGTTAACCTATTAAAGGAGCTAACCTCCTATATAGGTCCCTTTGACCCATATAGATTTTTAAATCGAATGATATGTACCAGTAGACAGGGATTCGGGGGAGAACACTTTTATAATAGGTCTATTTCCATAGCATACCACGATAATATTTCAGTAGGAAATATGCTCCATACGAGAATCGATTTCGTGAAGTCGAATAGGAAAATCTGACGCACTCCAGGTTTATCGACTCACCTGTGTTGGGATCCGGATCACGCCTCCCGGGGAGGCAGCGGAAGAACAAAAATCATGGCCGGGAGACGATCAATACGATAAAAACAATAACATACTATGACATTCATAGGGCGTTTAAGATTGCTACCTTGCTGGCAACTCGTGCCTGACTCCGACCGGTTTCGTAAAGAAAACGGCACTTCACGGTAGATTGCGGTACGTCAATCCGATCCACGATCAGATTCGAGACTCCTTCGTCAGCCTGCACTAGAAGGCCTGACGAGATCGGCGCGGACGAATTTTCCTCGTCAAATTTGGCCGGAAACGATTTTCCGGCGGCGGCGCACGGCGGCGGCTTGTAGATGATTAATCCTATCCAATATCATATTGGACAGCTCGTATTTATCATTCCTTTAGTTATATATCTTCTACAATCAATTTATTAAAATTCTAAAATTATCCCACTTATTCTTTTTTATATAAATTTATTAATTTTACAAAAACAAGAAATAATGTCTTTTTATCTCGGATTTTAATTATTCAAACCAAATACAATAACTTCGTCAAATATTATTTTATATTCAAATTCAAACCATTTTATTAATCAAATCATTTATAATCATCGTACCCATCAAACCTATCTTCTCAAAGATTGAAAAGGGATCCAATCAGGTGGGCGATTCTTCGGCCAATACCCCCAACTCACAATTGGAACTGACTCCGGGCACGTGTAAATCTGTGCCCTAAGATTGCTTTCTGATTATGCATTGTTTGGCTGTGGAATCACTGGTTGGCGAAAATGGAGGACGAGTAGTGCCTTTTGGTGTTGTAATTATTAGCTATCCCACTTTCTTGGCTGGCTCCTTTCTAAATTCGATTATTGGAGCTTGTAATAATTACGATGTGGATCCACGTGCAACAACTTCCGCACATGGGACGTTATCCTACATCAGAAATTTAAGATTGCAATAATGAAAAGCAAATTGGGAACAAATAATTTGGTTTGTCCTGCTAATATGATAGAGGGCCACATATTTGCTGAGATTATGGGAAAACTTACATCTATATTAACCATTGCAGAGCTACAATTCGGTTCATGTGGCATATGGTATGGTATTATGGTTATTAGTCGTTGAGTTAAGCGTGCAAGGGTGAGAACAGTACTAGGATGGTGACCTCCTGGGAAGTTCTCGTACGTCAAGTTGCTGACGTTGCGCCGCTTGATCTGGTTGGCCATGTGGACTGTAAAAGTGTTATGTCAGGTCTTAACGGGTAATACAATCTCTGTTGGGGATAGGACCGGCGGTATGGGAAGGGTAAGACTGATCTCTAAGGGAATTGAGACAGCACCAACAGTTAGACACGCACCTATCCTGACTCATGGGCCTAACAGCCCAACCCTAACGCACATAATAGGTGCACTCTGCGCTGGCACATTATAAAAAAATAAAGTTGTACCTTGGCTAACAGCTATAGCTTTTGGCCTAGTGGTAAGCGCTTGATCCTAACAATAATCATTAGTCATAGCAAGTGATATTTTTATTTATGTTTTTAAAAAAGTTAACCTAATAAAGGGGTTAACCCCCTATATAGGTCAGAGACCATTTGACCCATGCAGATTTTTAAAATCGAATGATATGCACCAGTAAACAGGGATTCGGGGGAGAAGACTTATATAATAGGTCGACTCCCATAGCATACCACGACAATATTTCAGTAGGAAATATGCTCCACACGAGAATCGAATTCGTGAAGTCGAAGAGGAGAATCTGACGCACTCCAGGTTTATCGACTCTCCTGTACTCCGATGACGTATGGTATGATGCTATGATTATTAGTCATTAGTCATAGCAAGTGAAAATTGCATCTATATTAACCATTGAGAGATACAATTCGGTTCATGTGGCATATGGTATGACACTATGATTATTAGTCATTAGTCATAGCAAGTGATATTTTAATTTATGTTTTTTTAAAAAGTTAACCTATTAAAGAACTAATCCTTTATATAAACCAGAGATCCCTTTGGTTTAAACAGATATTTAAATCGAATGATATGTACGGGTAGGCATACCCCCACAATATTTCAGTAGGAAATATGCTCCAGACAAAAATTGAATTCGTGAAATTGGAAAGGAAAATTTGACGTATTTCAGATTTTATCAACTCATCCGTGCTCCGACGACATAATATTTTTTATTTATATTTATAACAAAAGAAGGAGGAGTAATGGGTAGTTGAGAGTTGACACTTGCGAGTCACTTGTTTGTTTTTATAGTACACACCAACTGATGAAAATGAATACAGTATCTATCCTGATTACCGGGCCCGGGGGTGCATATCCCACGTGTCATCCTGTCAATGGTTGAGTGAAACTCTCTCATTTAGGGCCCTTGATCCATTTTCAAAATTTGAAACTATTACCACTTTTTATTTTTTTCTCCTAGGCATACACAACAATCGAGCTTGAGTTTACCTCTACTGTTTTAAGTGATGCGGTCAACGATACAATTTTGATGAAATAGATCAGGAGAGTGAAAATTAATTCCAGGAAATTGATAGTCTATCAATCTTCGTCATCACAACTGTATGGAAAGCTACGATCTTGTTCTCCCTAGTGATCCTAACTCGAGGTGTGACATGCACTCACAAACAAATGTTAGAGGTTGTCGGAAGTATCGACGTGGCTCATGTGATATCTAAGACAACCTTTATATTTTGGTTAATTAGTGAAGATTAAAGAGAAAAATGAGTCATCCTCTAATGTGGCACGTACATGATGTATTTATAGGAAATGGTTGAGATGGTTAAGCCGGATTCAAACATGAGGAGGTAATCAAGGTTGTGATCTTGGGTTTGGTCACTAATACTGATGGGTCTAATGCTCAGTCTCCGCATCAACGAACTTATGACTTGAGTTTGGGGGCATGACCCTCTTTCGGTTCATGGCAGCATTCTTTCCCCGCCTCACCGAGTCCCAAGGAGACGCGGCTTATGTGGTATCAGAAACCATTACTGATTTTAGAACTCGAATAATGGTAGTAAGGTACAATGATTAGTGGGAAGAGTCAGTGACGAGTATAATAAAATTATTTGACATAAAAGGAATGTTATATTCTCTTAGGGTCCCTCAGGTCCAGCATTATTGCTTTGTGATGTAATGTTTTTTTCTTTTTTCTTTTTCATATTGTTAAATTCAGTAACCACGATAGTCATTAATTTTATCTTGCTTTTAAAATAAAAAAGAGCCACAATTTGTGAAAATTTTTTATGTACGACTTTATTATTTTCTTCTCAATATCTATATGTTTCGCAGAGCTTATATTAATATCTGGCTTTAGTTGATGGACTTTATTTAATTTTCTAAATAAAAATCATTGATAACAATAATATTAAACAATAAAAATAACAAATAACAAATAAATGAATAGAAACGAGATTTCTCGTAAAACAGTACAACAACAATAACAATAAATAATACATGAACCACCTTCTCATAAAAACCAAATCCAGCTAACATTCCTTATCCAAGATAATCGAAAAGTCAAAAATAAAAGTTCGAGAATGCTAAATTTAATAAGAACTTTAAGTATCTGATGAATATCAATTATTTTTGTTTGAATTTTTTTGAAAAAAAAACTAAACAAGCTTTAAAATAATAAATCGAACATAATTTCATATTAAACAGATGATTAGTTTGACTTAATACAAGTAGCACCTGCTACATGTGATATGTTCTTGTATAGTCTTTCTATAATTATTGAATCTAAATTAAATTCAGACACCGATGATATATTTTATAAATGATGTGATTATTAAAGGATTGAGTTGGACGAAAAATAATGTTTGATAAGATTAATATATTTGATTTCATAGATTAAATTTGAGATAAAGTATTAAATTATATTTAAACTTTTTAAAAATTAATAAATATAATAAAAAAATAAGGATAATGTCGTAATTTTATATTAATGACTCTAATGGATGTGATATAAATAATTAAGATTTTATTGATTTGAAACAAAGATGTTTGATTGATGCGAAATAAATAGTATTTCATTCATACATGAGATAAGATAAAGTTATAATGAGTTTATTAATACTATAATGTGGAAGTAACAGTGGTTAATGCATATACACATAATTATAGAAATTAGCAAGAGATATATTGCAATTTGAGAACTTGACTACTAGTAGTAATAAAAGAAAAAGAAATGTAGAGAGAGAGAAATAACGGGAAAAAAGGCATACGATAAGAGAGTAATGTTTTCACACTTAATATCGTGTATATCTTGATTCATATTTTACCAAAACTATTATTTATAATTTTGTGAATATCATAGTTTTAAATATTGTAAAAATAATTTTAGTCTTGCATTATTTATTTTGATCATATCCAATAACATCATCATTCTTAGTTCTTTATAAAATACCAAAACTATTATTTTATAATTTTGTGAATATCATAGTTTTAAATATTGTAAAAATAATTTTAGTCTTGCATTATTTATTTTGATCATATCCAATAACATCATCATTCTTAGTTCTTTTTAATTTTATAATTTTATTTTAATCAATTTCTTTGTGTATTATTTGATAAGTAAAATTTCAATTTCATAATTTTTATTACATTTTAAAAAATTATTGAAGAAGTTAAACAAAAATCAGCACAAGGGCCGGATGCCGTGTCTGAACGCCTACTCTTGCCCCCGGGCCTTGTTGAAGGGAGTAAACCCTATAGCATGTGGGGCCCGCACAGAATTGTAGGTTGAAATCTCCAGCTTGCCCCAAGCCTAAACTTGACTTTCAATTTCAAGGAAAAATAAAACGAAAAAGAAAAAAAGAAGCAAAAAAAGGAAGATCGGAATTTAGAGATTAGGGTCCAGTTGGCAAAACTCCATACCCAAAACTATAAAACCGCCGGAGGGCTGCTGTAGAGAGGAGCTTACACCGCCACGGTTCGTCGGTAACGGCCGCCTGAACCACATGTTTTATGCTTGTGCTATTTCGAGGAATTAACAGGCCGCTGGATACAGTCTCAAGAAATGGCGGAGCCAGGCGAGACTCCTCCGCAGCCTCAACAATCGGATCAAGGTTTCAAAGCTGCCCTTTTTCTTTCCCTTTAGAAGCATGTTGTAGGAGAGTCGATTTAATAGCAAAGCGGTGCAAAAAGTGGTGATTTTTTGTTATTGATATCGTTTAGCATTTATAGGGTTCAAAGTGAAGTTGCGACGTCCCCGTCCCATTTGATATTGTATATTGGTATTCTTATTTTCACTACACATGAAACATTGCTTTGTTGAGCGTGGATACTACATGCGAAATCTTACCGAAATTGAGCCACATATTGTTAATCATGTGCTATTTTTGCGGAATGATCTAAAAGATTGTTAATATATGCAAACGCCTTTTGTTTTCGTACTTGATTCTTTGTATATCTCTGCATGAATTTATTTGCTTTGATTAGTTTCCGTGCTGGTGTAACATATATTCTACAGAGTTCTGTCTTGAGTTTTTTATATTATGTTAGCGGTTGAGTAATTGGCTATTTTTCAGCTCAAAGTTTGTCTCTTTAACTAAGATGGCAGTCCATTCCCACATTTAATTTATCTTTCATCATGTTTGCAAGTTTTGTGGTTTCCTTGATTTGACTTTCTGAATTTGAGCTTGTTCATTCCATATCAGTTGTAGTTCTCTTCCGTATATATTTGTCTTGCTCTTGAGGTTTCATATATTTATGCATACCCATTAGTTATTATATTATTGGGCCGGCTAAATTTGGAACTCTTTCCACAGTCTGCAATTTTTTTAGGAAGAAATCAAAGGGCAAAAACATTAGGACAAGGACTACGGTAGAAGAGGGAGAGGATGGAGATGAAGATTCTACAACTGAGAAGTCGGTAATGTTCAATAAGAAGAAGCAAATTGTGGCTGACAACAAGCTACACTTCTCCAGTGGACCCAGAAAGCGATCTTTAACCTCAGATGATGAGGTTAAAAAAACTAAAGCAACAGTGTTTGAATTTGAGTCCTCGAATGAAATACAGATTCATAATGATAGTAGAGCAACATCCACCTTGGAAACAGAGACTGAGTTCTCGAGAGATGCTCGAGCAATCAGAGAGAGGGTTCTAAAGCAAGCAGCAGATGCTTTGAAAGGTAATAATAAGAGTGCTAGTGGTGAAAAGTTATATAAAGGCATACATGGATACACAGATTATAAAGCTGGGTTCCGGAGGGAGCAAACGGTAGCCAGTGAGAAAGCTGGTGGATCTCATGGACCTCTGAGAGCTTCCGCTCACATAAGAGTTTCAGCGAGGTTTGACTACCAACCGGACATTTGCAAGGATTATAAAGAGACTGGTTATTGTGGGTATGGAGATTCATGTAAGTTTATGCATGATCGGGGTGATTACAAGTCAGGCTGGCAGCTTGAGAAGGAGTGGGATGAAAAAGAGAAGGCAAGGGCCAAAAAACTGACCATGGGACTGAAGGATGATGACGATGATGAGAGGGGTCCAGAGATTAGTGATGAAGATGATGAAGATTCACTACCTTTTGCATGTTTCATTTGCAGAGAACCTTTTGTAGATCCAGTCATGACAAAGTGCAAGCATTATTTCTGCGAGCATTGTGCATTGAAGGTACTGTTACTTCACTTGTGCTACTTTTACTATCTTCCTGAATTTTTTATGGTTTGTTTATGCATTTTTGTGGTGTAGCACCCATGCCACCAAATTTCTGCTTCTGCTCTTTGGATATTAAATGCTTATAGTATAAACTCATTGTTCCATTTTCGTTTGCATTTTTTATTTCTATATTTCCTAAAATCCAAATCAACATGCGACTTTTCTCATTAGTGCGATGTGTCGCTGATCTTGATTCCTTTAGCGACTTTATTCGCCTGATTCACAACTGATCTCGAGCCCTTCAGACTCCTGTGTTCACCTAGTTCAGCTATAATACATATTTCTTTCCTTTACCCCTATGGTGTGCCCAGGTGGATGGATGTTTGACTTCAATGCTCATATTGAATATGAATCTTGCTAATTAAGATGTTTTTTCTTTAATTCACAGCATCATGCAAGAAATAAGAAGTGCTTCGTTTGCAACCAGCCGACAAATGGAATATTCAATACAGCGTTTGAGATACGGAAAAGAATGGCTGCTGACAAGAAATAATATTCTAATCCACACGATAAAATCTCATTTCATGAGAGAGTGCCTATATTACGTAATGCTGATGCATATTCATGTTTTGAAGAATCTCTTTTCTGTGTCCTCTGTCTCTAATATGTTCAGTCTCTTAGTACAATTTCCAGGAAGAATGAATGCTATACTAGAAATGGAGGGTGATATTCTGTCTGTGGTTTTGGAAGTTTATCTGTTTGGATAGAACCACATTAGTATAGAATGTATGATAGAAAGCAGGAGCTATCATTTTTTATATTGTTATCAGTTGGTTGGATTAATCTGTCATTTATCTTTGTTGCTTTTATGGACGGTAGTTATGTTTATTGTTACTATATTTATCGTGAACATGGTGCTTGTAACTACTTTAGTGAAGCTGAGGCTTTGATTGGTAATGTTTATATTTATTATGGCATGAGTCGCTTCACTTCTTTCATGCATTCATCTTTCTTACAAACTTCTAGTTTGGATTAGATGATCTGTCTGAAAGTATGCCTACGAATGACTGGATTATCATGCTGTGCGAAATTAGTTAGATGAGTGGCAGCAAGTTCAAGTGCTCGAATTATCACGGATGAAAATTCACGTGGTTTGGATATAGGAATGAAGAGATGAATGTCTTTGCTGGTTCTGCCATCTTCTCCAGCAAACAAATGATCTATCTAGGCCACATCATCTCCATTCCACAGGTATCAATATATATTTGGAATAAATGTTTTTATGCATGTGTGGGGACGGAGTACTGGCTCTGTTGTACATACATAAATGTTGAATTTTAGTTATTATATTCACCTAATGTGGGGAAAGAGTACTTCCACTACTGGTTCTGTTTGCTTCTGGACAAATATTTTTCTCCAATTATTTAATATCCATCTCTCATTAAATATCACCAACTCCCAAGCGGCAGCATGGATCCAAACTTGTGGTTCTTCAATGCTAACCCATGGGTGGTGTCCGACACTTAACTCAAGGGTTATGAGGGGTTCGTATCATATGTGCTTTTTGCACGAGTAGAGCGATATCGAAAACTTTGAATAATTTAGGACATCAAGATTCTATTACATCCAACTGAAGGGTGGTGGTCCTGATGCAGTCTAGGCAACCGCCAAATGCCCCACCGTCGGAGGTGTCTATTTTTTTTATAAAATAATTTTAAAAATAAAGCAACTGGGAATATGCTGTCTGTTTTCTTGACAAACATGTATGGTCATAAGTTGTTTGAAGAAGACGATGACTCCATAGAGATCTAATGGTTCAGCAATATTGGAAAACATATCGGAGGATATTTTATATGATGGTGTAATGGATGATCCGACTCTTAAAAAATGTAATAAGAATGTGTTCAAAATAATTTAATTGTTGAATAATTTAAAATGACCCGTGCCATATTTTTAGTTTCTCGTCGATAATATTTTTCTCGGAATCGTCTATGATAGTTCCATCGTACGTCGGCGCTTAGGCATACCCAACTCTTCGAATATCGTTGTCGTAGAGATGACTCATTTAACTCATTCGCGCTTGAATACCAACTGTTTGCCTCTTCGAACTACCGAGGAGTCCAGCTGAGGCACCGTAGTGCGTACGGCGATTCTCACGTACCTGTCAAATTGTCAAGTGTGTGGTTTGATGGGATGCTTGGTTTTATTTATTTGTTTATTTTTTTGACAATGGGATGCTTTTTAAAATTAAATAACTTAAAATAATCGTTTTAAGTATTTCTCATGACAAAATTATGTGTTAGCTTCAGCTTAAATGTAGCATAATTCAGAAGTTATATGATTTAGTGTCATTTTTTTATTTTTCTTAAACTTACCCATAATAACTTCTTTAGCCACTTCCAAAGAAACATTATCTCCTACAAACAATCTATAATTGCTTTTTTTAATCATTCTGGTAGATTTCGATTTTATAAGAATGTAGTCTTTTAACATCCAAAAGATACCACCCAACTCTACCACTACAATAACTTGAAGGTTATTTTAGTTGAAAACTATTTTAATATTGAATGTCGACTAGCGTGGGCTACACCAACCCCCTTCCTTATCCAATTTTCCAACACCTTGCCACGTCCGATTCTTGTTCTCTAGCTAATTCCAATCGATCTTAACCAAATTTGTCTCACTTTTTTACCACTCTCAATTATTGCTCTGCATAATATCAAAAACAAAGTGCACATACAGGACTTGATCTGTGTTGAAGGGTGGTTGTCCAAACCTTGTGAGAAAACACTACATTCCTCTTATCACACTTGTTTGGTGGATATGCACAAACCAAAATTTCTGATGTAATGATTCTCCAATGCAATAATTCCCCACTCTTTATGTTTGTCCAAAAACAGAAAGAAATGTGATGGGTTGGAGAGAGAGAGATGGATGTAAAACTCTGTAATAGATATGTGTTCCTTCCTAGCTACATATGTAATTGTTGTATGAATAGCAACAGTAGTAATTTGGATTTTCGAAAAGGTTTTGAAAATAAAACGTAAATTGAATTGATAGTATGAATTAATATTGCTTGGTCATGTTAATCTAACAACAAAAGTCAATCAAGAGTACTTTATATTTGATGACTTACCAGTCTCCACTCCAAGTCATCTACTTGGATTTCCGGTTGAGAGTGTGAATCAATCCGATCCAATATGGATATTATATTTGATATGATCCGAATCGGGACCAGTTCCAAATTAATAGGGTCCAAAAAGTTTCCCCACCTTTGGGATGTGGTTGGCTACTCATTCAAAACAGTGCCCCTGACTAGCTCCTTCAACTATTTTCCCACCAACCTAATCAACGAGAACTTTTCCCTGGATAGGGAAACCTATCAAACATGTTTTATGTATTACCCAATTGGTGGCACTATCAAATCAAACTAAGTTGATATCTCATAATATTGGATCCAACTGGAATACAGCCTTGCCCCGTACTAGATACAATCTCGTCAAAATTGGATATAGTTTTGCCCAAACTGATACTCTGTGCTGATCGGATTTGGACTCCGTTATGATCTGTTCTTTTCAATAAAACTCGTCTCTTCTTATATATACCAATCTGATGCGTAGCTCCGACCTGATCTGATAACTGAAATACAGTGCTCTTCGTATATGATCTGAGCCGCTCTGTTGTGTTCTGTGAGCTCTGTTCTTATTCGACTGTTTGATCTACGCGCATAGGCCCACTCCAGCATATGATTAGCCAGATAGCATACATGTAACATCTGCAAAACCCACTCCAGCTCATGATTAATCAGTTAACGTGCACTCAACTGCTTAACCCCTCTATAAATACCATTTATGCTTCATTTTACAAAGGAGAATATATCGGCTCTCGGGTTTACATACACCTTTCTTCTCTATCCCTGCAAATCCGATCTGACTTAAGTATCGGAGGGGCTTCAACGGAAACTCTTTCGACGCCCTCTTAAGTGTTTATGTGGTTGTATTTGTAGGTGATCCTTTTTAGCACATTTCCTCTTGCTTATTTTAACGGTCAAGAACTGATCTCCCGTGCTGAGACCTCTTGATCTGGTGGCATCTCACGATCGGGAAAATTCGGATACAACACAAGTAATAAATGTGGTTATCTTTAATAAATCGTATAAAAATATTGTGTTAATGTGTTTAGTTTGGTTGATGGCTTGGATATGATAATAAGGGCTGTAGTCATTACTTTCTCAATCCCATTTATCTAGGTTTACACGTGTTTTCAAATATATGAAGGAAGTATTTGAAAAATCAAATTTAGTAGTCTGAATAATTAAATGTTTAAATAGATAAATTAAATAGTTTGACGTGGATTAATTTTAAATGGTAGAAATAGAAACTGGACTAGACCAGAGTCACGTTCCAAGAATACATCTAAGAATATATCTTAGCTTTAAAAGCATTCTTAGATACTGCCAATATCCGAAATAAAATCTAATCACATTCAACCTTAATACAAAACACGTCCATTAATGACTCGGGATTAGATAACGTTGCGGCGCAAGGCAATCAAATTTGAACAAGTACAATATCATTCTTTATCCTGCAGTCGTTTTATCCGATCACAACCATTCATCAACATCTGTGGTGGATAATGATCCATTCGATACATCGATGAAATGGGATGTCTCTCCCGGACATAATAAATGCCAACGGACTCGACCAAAGTCGTTTTCTGCAATTAATTTCCATGATAATCTTCAAAGAATTCCAGTTTTTTCTTCTCATCTATCTGTTCAAGCACCAATTACATATCAACAGCACATTTTGGCCTCTCTGACATATGGCAAGAAATCACCTTATGTGTGATATTGACGTGCCTTCTTTTGATTACATGCAGATAAACATGGGATTTGACGTTGAGAATGACGATGAGATAGATCTTATATTTTGACGACTTACCAGTCTCCACTCCAAGTCATCTACTTGGATTTCCGGTTGAGAGTGTGAATCAATCCGATCCGATATGGATATTATATTTGATATGATCGGAATCGGGACCAGTTCCAAATTAATAGGGTCCAAAAAGTTTCCCCACCTTTGGGATGTGGTTGGCTACTCATTCAAAACAGTGCCCCCGACTAGCTCCTTCAACTATTTTCCCACCAACCTAATCAACAAGAACTTTTCCCTGGATAGGGAAACCTATCAAACATGTTTTATGTATTACCAAATTGGTGGCACTATCAAATCAAACTAAGTTGGTACCTCACAATATTGGATCCAAACTGGAATACAGCCTTGCCCCATACTAGATACAATCTCGCCAAAACTGGATATAGTTTTGCCCAAACTGATATTCTGTGCTGATCTGATCTGGACTCCGTTATGATCTGTTCTCTTCAATAAAACTCGTCTCTTCTTATATGTACCAATCTGATGCGTAGCTCCGACCTGATCTGATCACTGATCACTGAAATACAGTGCTCTTCGTATATGATCTGAACTGATTTGAGCCGCTCTGTTGTGTTCTGTGAGCTCTGTTCTTATTCGACTGTTCTGATCTACGCGCATAGGCCCACTCCAGCGTATCATTAGCCAGATAGTGTACATGTACATCTGCAAAACCCACTCCGACTCATGATTAACCAGGTAACGTGCACATAACCGATAAATTAAAAATTATAACAATGTTACAAATTTTTAAAAAGGTTTGTGAAATTAGTATATTCTAAGAAACCTGCATGGATTTATCAGAATCCACAGCAGATTCAACGAAAATAGTAGTGTTAGAAAAGATATGTTTTTCAACAATTTTGTAGAAAAAATAAAAAATAATGTTAAATCCGTGGTAGGCGCTGCTACGGTGTACTTTATTGACCAACATTCGTGAATTTAACTCACGGGCATTGGTTGCCCCTTCCCCGTTTCAATTGCCCGTCCCCCATTTCAATCTCTCCAGAGGAAGATTCTTTCTATTTTCAAATCGATATTTCTCCATGTTCCTAGCGAATCTAGCCTAGTATAAAAGGAGACCATTCTGTGTGGTTTGAGAGCATTGAATTGGCTATTTTCATATTTTTCACATTTAAGGGCAGGTAAGATACTTTTTTATCATTCAATACTTTTTTTTTAATTTTATAGAAAATACAAAAAGCTTACAATATTCAACAATCGCCATGACATCACTCTCCGATGACACGAGTCGGAAGGCACCTAGATATTGCTTTTGGGTTTTATTTATAGTTTTGATGTATGAATATAAATGTTATTTATACATATATATATTATTCATGTCACATGTGTACAACTTACGTAGCATCCCATGATAGGTTGTTTTAGAGAGATAGATAAAAAGATAACAATCATGGAATGACACATAAGTGGTACACATTGAGTGTCAGTATATATATTGTGTGTGTGCACGTACGTGAGTGTGTATATGTGGCATCAATTAAAATTTTTTTTAGTCTTACTCATTGTCAAAACTGGAGAGTAGGTAAGCATACGACCAAATAGTAATAGGTTCAATTCCTCATACCGATGTCTTTTTTAGGTGAATCAATCGCAGAAGGTTTGTCCGGTGTGGTTTACCTGACTAACTCGAGAGTTTATCCAATGAACATGGAAGTCTAATGAAAGGTGAATCTGTCATACAATATTTTCCCAACGTGATTTACCTACCTAACGTAATTTCAAACTATAAAGTTAGGTTCGAGATTTTGTGCACACCAAAGTACGGGAAAGACGACTGATTTGCTTAGTATAGTTTATTTGACTAACATGATTCTTACTTTCTTGGACTATTATGTTAGATCCAAAAGCTTATTCAATCCAAATCTGATAAGCAATAATAAAACATCATAAAATATTCTGAATCATTAACTCAAAAATATTCATATTTATTGATCCATTAGTTTTTGACTTTCTCGTTCACATCTTTGAGCACTATCAATAATTATTCACCTATTTGTATGATTTGGATGTTCATGTCAATCCATAAACTATGAAATCATTTGTATCGATGATACTTTATTGGTACAAAACATTGTTTACAATACCAATAATCCTTTGGTCTATTCTCCATCTTTTTTCTTAAGACAAATTGATATTGACTCTTTTGGAGTATTGTAACTCTTCTGGAGCAATTGATTTGTACTAACACAGTTTAGTAAATCAATATTCTCATTGGATTAAAAAATCATATATGTCAATTTTGATCGCTATTTATCATTTCAAGCACATAATATTCTTCCATCGTCAGTTATTCAATCTTCTAGATCTTTAAGACATTCCATCAACTTATGATGAAAGTACAATTCGGGTAGACATCAACGGTCTCCACACACTTTTGTCGTGCTTGATAAGATCAATAAAATCGTGAATGTACTTAAGGTACAATTTCTTCGGATAGTGATATGAGAGACCAATGTACATTTAGTACAATATCTGATATGATGCATATCTCAAAATTTATGCCAAATTTTGTAGTTCCTATCCCACTCGAGGTAAAGTATTATTATTCTTTGAAAGAATGATCAATAACAGTAATCAACTGTGTTAATTTCCACTATATTATCACACTCTCTTCGTAGAATGGATTACATTAATTGTGTTAGGATTGAAAAAGATCACGGGCTACAATATGGGACAAATCGCGCGTGATCTAAACAAATAAAACCATGAGCAGCAATAGCTCTGATTCTTGAAAGATTTTCAGCGTCGAGAAGTAGATTGGGTATGATAATAAATCATGCAGAAACAACCCGAAGTATTATCTGAAAATTGAAAACTGATGGTTTTATAACATATGATGCACATATAAATAATGTATGCGGAAAGCTATAAACTCATCTTAATTTGTTTATGAAAGTTTGGAGTTTCGTTCTACGTCTCCCCTCCTTCCAAACTACAAGGTTTTACTAGAATACTTTGATCTTAATACAATCTGTACAGATCCACCCAGCTGGGACTTATCCACTGCCCAAAATTGAACTCCTAGACTTTTTTACACACCAGCTCTCAGGCTGTCAGTTTCTCAGAACTTGTTTAAAGTCTGTTCAAAGACTACATTTGAATTGATATTGGGGTGATTCATTCATATAATCTACTCCGCTCATCTCTCGTATATATGAGTGAATTTGTGTATGAGATTTTTTAAATATTTATAGTATAACTCTATTATATCTCACACACTAAGAAGTGCTCTGTCTGAGCTGATATAGTAAGCAGTCGGACATAGACGATTAAGCTCCTTGATGTTGATCGTCGACCACATCGTCTTCTCTTTTATTCTTCCCGTCAACTATTTATCATCCTCTTGTATTCGTGTTCACACCGTCGCCACTCTTCCCATCTAAGTTTTTCTTTTCTAATCATCTTCGTTCTTCTTTGTTTGCTCCGAGCTGTTTGTGCGCTTCTTCTCTTAGCTGCTCTTGTTCTTATATGCTCTAATCTGCTCTGAGTTGATCTTGATCTCTGTTGTTCCAGCTTATATCTCCTGAGCTGATCTTGCTCTCTTCTGAGCTGATCTGATCGATGTCTTATATCGTTCAGCTCTCAGCTGAACTTTTCTAAGCTGGTTTGCTCTTCGAGCTGATTCACTCCTCCGAGCTGGTTCTGGCCTAAGCTTATCTCCAGAGCTTATATCTTCTCTAAACTGATTTCTTTTGTGTCGATCTTTTTTTCTAAGCAGGATCAGCTTGGATGTCGTCTGTTGGATTAGTTTGGACGTCCCCTACAGGATCAGCTTGGACAACTTCTCAATTGAACTCAATTTGCCACTTCTCAGCTCGCGCCTAATCTGATATGTATCAGCTTAGCCTGCACACTCAATTAAATCGTTAGAAATATAAGAGCAAGTTTTGTGTTCATCAAGATCCAGATCCGATCTGTTACACAGATCCAACAATCTCCCTCTTTTTGATTAACACAAAACTTGGATAGATCTTCCGAAGGTGTGATGTATTCTTGGGTTTCAGTAGCTACTATTTTTTCTTTATCCACTTCTTCTCCATCTCCCATGTAAACATATTCGTCGGGTGGGTCTCTACCTCTTTTGCTGTTCAAGTGTACTAACGAGGTCTTGCCCGGGCTCAGTCTTCTTTTGCTCTCTACCGACCTTCGCAAGGTAATTGCATGATACTCTCTTGCAAGACGGCTATCACCGATGGCTTCCCCTACTCCGCTTGGGGTCGGGAACTTCAATTTTATGTGGTAGGTTGATGCAATTGCCTGGAAAGCATTGAGACCTGGTCTTCCCAGTATCACATTATATGCTGACGGAGAGTTGACAACCAAGAATTTGATCATTCTGGTGGCTCTTTGGGGGTGTGAGCCCAGAGAGATAGGAAGAACGATCTCCCCCAAGGCCTCCACTACTGCGCCTGAGAAACCGACCAATGGCGTATTCACCTTTGTTAACTGGACGTTGCTTATCTCTAGCTTAGAAAAAGCCTCATAGAATAGTATGTCTGCCGAGCTTCCTGAATCCACTAGAATCTTCTTGACCCGGAAGTTAGAAATAGTGGCGGAAATGACTAACGTGTCATTATGAGGGTCTCGCGGGGTATGCAAATCTCTGCTGCTAAAGGATATATCAACTTGAGTTGCTCCAATTTCAAATACTTGATGGGGGATGTGCATGCTAGCTGTATTGTCCCCCCTCGCAGCCCGTACGAGGGTTTTCCTGGCGTTGCTCGAGTCGCCACATGCTGGCCCCCCAGTTACTGCAATCACTCCTCCAGTGGGTAAATTTTTGTCTTTCTCGGCTTGCTTCACAATATTATCCTGACCTTTTGCGTGGTCACGCCTAGGATGCTCATTCCGATGTTCGCCACTGCGTTTCTGACCGTGGGACTTGTCCACAAAATTCTCTAAATATCCTCGTTTGATAAGTTTCTCTATCTCTGCTTGCAAGCTGTAACAGTCTTCAGTAGTATGCCCCCTATCTTTATGGAATTTACAGTACTTATCAGAACTCTGTCGCTTCGCACTCTCCTGCATAGGACGAGGAGGACGCAACAATCCTTGCTTCTCGGCTACAATCAATATATCAGCTAGTGTGGCGTTGAGAGGGGTACCCTCAGGATGCGGGGTTTGAGGGCCTCGCCTCTCCTCCCTTTTCTGATTTTCGACCTTCTCGTCGTATCTTTTGCTTTTTGCCAAGTACCGTGGCTCGGTGGACTCCTCTATGCGTATGTATTTCTCGGCCCTCTGTAATAATTCCTCCAAATCTGTCGGTGGCTTTCCAGCGATAGACTCTTTCTCTATCTCTGCTTGCAAGCTGTAACAGTCTTCAGTAGTATGCCCCCTATCTTTATGGAATTTACAGTACTTATCAGAACTCTGTCGCTTTGCACTCTCCTGCACAGGACGAGGAGGACGCAACAAACCTTGCTTCTCGGCTACAATCAATATATCAGCTAGTCTGGCATTGAGAGGGGTACCCTCAGGATGCGGGGTTTGAGGGCCTCGCCTCTCTTCCCTTTTCTTATTTTT